>JBBMFX010000030.1:551469-564189 GCA_037832545.1 Rhabdalestes septentrionalis
CTCTTCACTCTCTCTCTCTGCCCCCACCTCTTCTCTCTCTCTCTGCTCGCTGCATATCTCCCTTTCTCACAAACAGAGACAGCTGAAATTCGGGTTTTTTCTAAATCAGGCTCTGCTTGCTTCTTGTTCTTTTCTCTTCGACTGGAGGGGTTTATCTGGGGGGAGCATTAGGAGCTCGCTAGTCCTCCATCCAATATTGGCTTGGAGAAATGCCTTTCACAAAAGGAGGTAAAAATTGCCAGCAGAAGTGTTTTTGTCTATATGGTGGATGATTCTAGAGGATGATTCTTAAGTTTCTGTTCCTCAGCCCTTCTCCTGGCACTAAATAAATCCCCTCTTATTTTATAGTTTATAATGTTTACACGACTCTGCTTCTTACATATGAAATGCGGTCCAGCCAACGTTGGGTTCCTTTTTTATTATTATGACAACGTCCCGTGTTTTCTACTTGTTTTTATTTAAATTTCAACTGAACCTAGATGCGGGAACACTCCCATAGTTTCTCAGCACACACACTCAAAAGACAAATGTTGCTGACAGGCCCACACACACCGCTAGGTTCCCACACGCACACACAAAACAAAACAGATGCGTCTACACACACACACAGACTCCAAACTTTGCACTTACGCACACACACAGATCCACTGAACCTAGATGCGCTTACGCACACACACAGATCCACACACATACACGCACACACACGTCTACACACGGGACTCGAGCCTCATGTGGCCAGGGTAACCCTGTACATGCATCCACACACAGGGTCTAACCCTCGTGGGGCTGAGACTCGAACCCAACACTTGTGCACCTACACAAAGATTACAAACACACACACTCAATGCCCTCCACGAGCGGTACCAGCTCGCAGACCTCCACATGCACCCACAATATTACACGGGACTATTTACTGTCCAGTTTAGCATCTTTTATTTCGTCTGGACAAAGTCTATGCAATTTGCTGCCAGAAATAATGCCTAAAATGCGAGAACTCTACGCTCTCTCTCCTGTTTTCAGAATTAAACCATGGTCTTTCAACACAGAGCACCTCTTTATCTCAATTAAGATCCCTGGATGATGTTCCAATGAAACCCGCTTCAGAACTTTTCAGCTCACAACACAAAATCAGTTCTGAAACTTTCTGAGCAAACGCTTTTCTCACCTATAAGGTGGGGGTTAGGCCTTTAACCCCCTAATTTGGTGAATTTGGTTCTCAGCGCTGAATGGTCCGCCATAGATCCTTCTCTCCTTCCCTGAAGTTCGTGGGGGTGGAGAGCGAGGTGGTACCGATCCCACAGGATCCTTCCACGGAGTTCAGGCGTGTTGTCCTATTTGCAGTGTGGCAGATGTCGGCGCAATTTGCTTGACAAAGGTGAGAAGAACCGGATTTGCTCCAGAAAAATCAGAAAAGTTTATTACACAATTGCAAAAGTGTTCAGAGTCTCCTAGGAGCTTCTGGAGTCGTCTCTGCCCTTCCGTTCTGAGTTACAGATTATATAGGAAATTCCTATGAAACCTTAATGCACGTCACCTCCCCGGGGACCGTGCCCATATTAGGAAAAGGGAAGAAACTGCTCTTCCTCGGATGATCACCTTTGGCCCACATAAGGAGGGGATGTGACCATGAAAAGAGACTTTGTCTGGTTCACATGTTTTGTCCAGGTTCTTCTGCCCTGGCACAAGAGTGTCCTTGCCAATAGCAGAATGTGGTAGGAGAAATATTTTTTTCTCCTGGCTGACCAGAGGCCTTTTTTACCATACTCCTCATAAAGTTGCTTCTAACATGTATGGTATGGAGACCATAGGTCCCTAACTTCTAACGTTAAGACTTCTGCTTAACCTTAAATGTATCACACAACAATCAGGAGCTGAATGAATGAATCACTGAATCCCTGACTGAATGCTAAGTGTGAATACATGTAAAAGAATAAAGAAAATGAAGAAATAAATGAATAAAATGATTCAAATGTGAATTTCTCCAACAAGGTCATTACAGCTCATCACAGATTTTTTTTTGATAATTCACTTGCCTTACATGTTGTCTCCTTCTTTTGCAGTCTGTTCGCAGTTTGCGAAAGGAGTGTATGCCATTATTGGCGTATACGACAGGAAAACAGTGAACATGCTGATGTCGTTCTGCGGTGCGCTACACGTCTGCTTTGTCACACCCAGCTTCCCCATCGAGACCTCCAACCAGTTTGTGATTCAATTGCGACCTGAGCTACAGGACGCCCTGGTGGGCGTTATTGAACACTACAAATGGAGCAAGTTTGTCTACATGTACAACTCTGACTCAGGTGGGCACCGCGAAAATGACTAATTTTTATTCATGTGTGTGCAATTGATCATTTTTGTATTAAAAGAAATGTTTGTAACTTCTTGTTATCTACTCCATTTAAAACAGCAGGTTTTATTCACATTATACATTATTCTTTATGAATTAAAGAATATAATTCTTTTTTACATGAATAATGCTAAGTAACCCAGTGATAATGCTTTAAAATGTGATGACATATTAGGAAAGAGAACTGACAGAAAACTGTAGAGAATTATAGCATTGTCAAGTACTTAAAATGTTACCTTCGATATTGTACATTGAAAATATTGATATTCAGCATGGTTTTTTATATTAAAATTAACAAAAATACTTTTAGTCGCACATCGTGGTAAACATGAGATTTAACTTCAGCAAATTTTGAATGAGAGTGAATCACTGTGGTATTCGCAAGTTAGTTACAATCTGACTCCCATATATAACAGAAAAAGGAATAATTTTACAATAATAAAATCATAGCAATATACAGCTGTGCCCATAAGTTTACATACCCCGGCAGAATTTATGATTTATTAACCATTTTGCAGAAAATATGTGTGATAACAAAAAGTTTTCTGTCACTCATAGTTGGCTGAAGCTATTTATTGTCAAAAATGTTTTTACTCTTTTTGAATCATAATCAATGACAGCTTGAAGTCTTTTGTGCTAATTGTGGATGAGGCTCTTTATCTTCTTTGATGGTGAAGCTGTCCATTCTTTCGCTTTCTGCAAAAACCTCCAGTTCCTGTAAGTTTTGGGGCTGTCTTGCATGAACTGCGCATTTGAGATCTCCTGAGAGTGGCTCAATGATATTGAGGTCAGGAGACTGAGATGGCCACTCCAGAACCTTCATTTTGTTTTGCTGATCAGTGTCATTGGAATTACATCCCATGCGCTTATTCCGGGCTGATGAGTTTTCCTTACTGCATTCATCTTGCCATCAATTCTGACCTATGCCTTTGTAGTTCACACATCCCCAAATCATCAGCGATCCACCACTGTGTTTCACTGTAGGAATGGAGTACCTTTCATTATAGGCCTTGTTGACTCCTCTCCAAATGTAGCATTTATAGTTGTGGCCAAAAAGTTCAATTTTATATAGATGTGATGGCCAGGCCAGTGTCAGAGTGGGAAATGTACCAATAGATTGCTGCTCCTGCTTTATGGGCATTCTTTAAATGAAAACAAATTGAATTATGTTGTGGGGAGCACACTATTTGACAGCTGTGCAAGCAGCGCTCATGCTCTTATTGATCTGATGTGCTGGCATGTCAGCAAGCTAGAGGGAAGAAAGACTTTTTTCTATGTTATTTGTTTACATGTATCTTGCTCGATAATAATTACCCTTATCAGCATGTGCAGTTCATATACATTAACATGAATTCCAGAGAACTTCTGCTAAAACAATGTAGATGCTTTTCTGTTGTCAATATATAAAGCATGTAAAATATGAGCATTCCTTTAGAATTGTGATGTTTTTCCATTAAGAGGAGCAAGTCATTGAATTAGCACATATATTAGCTATTAGCACATCCTGCAGTTTCTTTCAAAATGACAGTTGATATAGTTTAGTTACAGGAGAATTTAATTTAATGTAATTTATTGATATTACTTTGATATTGATATTTTCAAATTAGGTAAAACATTAGCAAAAGATAGCATGCAAATTATGTTTATGGTCTAGTTTCTGCAATATATCAATAACTGTGATTTTTGTTCTTTCAGAGTTACAAGCTTTTATAAAGACAACAATCCTTTAAATTCTATACAAATGCTACTAATGATGTTGATGGCTTAGATGCAACAGTTTCATTCACACTATTCTGGTGAACAGTTTTAACTGTAAGGTTAAAATGCTCTTTAGAGCTTCAATATGACTGAACAGGGCTAAACTGATGTAGGTTGAATAAGAATGTATGTAAATATGGTGGTTTTGTGACATTCCCAGAATTATTAAATGAATATGGCTGCAACTTGGATTACTGATATGGGTTGTAAAGATGGGGGGTAAAAGTACATTTTGGAATTTTTAAACAAGATTTACATACTTCAAGCCTTTTTAATTCCAGAAAAGGGATTAAATGGTCCCTTTGATGTTTTGAAATTCATCCAAGTACAATTGCATTCAACAAATAGCAGTATAATCACAGGGCTAATGTTGTCCATATGATGCAGCCCTGCACCCTGCTTTCTGAGCTTGTTTATGAATGTAGCAATATGGTGAAAGTGAAAAAGTGTTTCCTGAATAAAATGTCAAGAACGAATTTATTTACCAATTACTCATACTATTCCCGATCGAAATCTGTGGAGCTAAAACACAGCCACACCAACTTTCTCTCTGTAAAATTTCACAAGTGAAATAAAATTTTCTGCCTTTGCAGACTTCTGGAGCAAATCAATTCTATCAAAATACCCACCACCCCCCACCACACCCAGGAACCACGGCTGAGACACAGACCTCTGCATGAACCCCCACCCCAACCCAACCCTGGTCACCATGCCGAGATACAGACCTCTGCGTTCACACCACTGGCCTTTAGTATTTCTGAATAATACATTCTTTTTTGGCATTCCCAAGGCTAAAACCTGCAACACAACATGTACCATATTGAAAGGGTTAACGTTTGCTGTGTTACCCCCACGGTGGCCAATTTGTTTGTTGTCTATGGACAACCTCTCCTTTGCTGTGCTCCTCTTCATGTTGGGTTTGATGGACCAGCTCAGGACCAGGTGTCTGGATACCTTCAGCCCAAACCTCCAAAGCTATTCATCTGCCCGAGCCCCATAATGCCACCATCTGTCACTAGCTTTAGACTTGTCCATCCATGACTGGAACGGGATGCTCCCTGCATACCACAGGACTTATTCAAGATGGAAAGAGAGATCCAGATAAAAGAACCCTCTCAATCTCTTGCTGTGTCTCTCTTGCTTTCTGTCAGTCTCTGTTATTGTCCTGTACTCAAAATGGGATTGTGTCAGTGCTGGGCTATTGCGGTGGCTGAAGATTTTGATGTATGTCTCTGCACAGGCCACGGGTGTCTGACTGATGGTTTTATCTGCTGAAGCTGTGAGGGCTCTGGGTTAGGACTGTAGGGCCATTAACTCTCTGTGACTGAGTTGAGCCATATTGCAGGAATCCATATTGCTAGCCTCCTGTTGCTTGGATACGCCGCTGCGCAATCCATGGGGTTATTTTAAGCCTTTTAAGGAAATGCTTGTTTGTGTAGAGGTCTGCAGGCTCCTGGCTGTTGAGTGTGCATGTGTATGTGACACAGATGTGAATTCCATCACTGCATACACTAGTGTCCCCTATAGCGTGAGAGTTTATCTCTTGTAGAGGATAATCCATTATGTCTTACAGGCAGGCGAGAAAAGATATGCTCTCTGGACAATGTGGTTGTAGGTGCTAAGAAATCTTTTCTGACTCATGTGGATGAAATTTATAATTGGCATGAAAGGTAAACATTTGTCTGATCAGGTATTTCTCATTCTTAGGCTGCCAACTTATGGGGAACAGTTTTGTTAGACTGTATTTTTGTTATTATCTGGAGTTCTCAGCATTGATCATGGCAACAAAAACAACTCAACAAATCAATCAGCAAAACCAAACTTCGAACCCTACTCTCCATTTGACAAATCCAAATTATAATGGATGTAAGATGCAACAGTCAACAGTATACTTTGATTAAGCAATCTTGTTCAGAATACAGCCATTGGTTTAATTATTTTACAATTAATCTTCAACCAACTATGACACTGGCCATCTGCTGGGCATGCTCTGTACCTTGTAGTGATTTCCTTCCTCCCAACACACCTGGTCAGCTTCTTAACAAACCCACTTAGAGGTAAAATGGTGTGTTGAAGCAGGAAAAATGTGCAGGATCGTGGGCCGCCATAGCCATTTTTGGGGAAAAATTTCTAGCCAAGAGCATGTTGGATCCTTTTTTAAGGCATAACCCCTAAAATATTTTTGCTACATTCCCTGAGATCCACAATTGATGGCTTTCACTACCCAAAGACACAAGTTGTACATTGTCGCTTTCCAACAGAAAATGTGTGTTATTATGTCATTAAAATGATATATGTAAACAAGCTCTCTTCTGATAGGCTGATCTGTATTGTGAATTAAAGGTCCAGGCTGAAACACAGGGCTAAAAACTATAGGCAAATACATGTGAATGCCATAAAAACAGGACATTTTGCAGCTGAATTTTTATGTCTGAACCATAAGGACAGGTTTTTGAACTTTAACTGTAATGTATACCACATCAAAAATAAAACAAGACAAATGTTGCATCCCATGATATGGGCCCTTTAAGAGTATAAGCCTACAATTGTAACTAGCCAGGTGCAGGTTAAATTGAATTAAATAAGAAAAAACTTTTACTTGAAATAGTTTAACATGAAATAATTTCAGATAGAATGTAACAACAAAAATAAATAAATGAATACCAATTATAATAAATCTATACACCTTTTCCATCTAAAAATCTGATTGAAACAGTAAGTTGAAAGAGCACGAAATAGAAATATTCACTGAAATTACTTCTGTGTATCTGTGTATTAACTCCACATAAAGGTCATACATGAAAAGCAAATTGGCTAAGATTAAGATCTGGCCAAATCTGTAGATTCAGACAGTCTGATGTAATTCTGTGTCTGTGCTCAGTTAATTGTTATGTTGCTGATGTTGGCAAGGGCCTCTCTTATGTGATGCCATGCTGTAAGCTATTCATAGGTGTTGTTTTGTGAAGAGTCTATACTGTATTGTGCATTGTATGGCTCGCTATGTTGTATTGTGCATTGTGGCTCTCTCTCTTCTGAAAATGTGCTCCACGTTGGCTCATTAATACACTTGTTATCAGAAGATTTTTCAGGAGTGTAAAAGTGTTCTCTTTCTACTAGGGCTGGTCAATTAATCGAAAAGTAATCGAAATCGACAATCAGAACCTATAATCGATTACAAGTTTCCGGGTCAATTATTTCAATTGCTTTCCCTTTAAAAACACTAGTGGCTATTTTTAATAAGAAAAACATAGAAAATTATTTAATTTGTTTCCAAAAGTGCAAGTTATTTAATTTTACTTTTCTTATAAGAACAAAGTGACTGTTCGTTTTAGGCAGTGTGTGCTTTAATTTCAGTTTTTCAACATTGATGTGCAATAAATAATCGTATATAGTTGGTAGTGTGTTTCCTTCAATTATTTTAAAATCAAGTAATGCACCCTTCATTCCAAAATCTCTCACTTGTAATCTGTGAGCAAATTTACTGTACAAAACTTGTCAGTGAACTATGAAGTCAAATAAATAAAAAATAATAGTTCATTAATCGTAATTGAGTTAAAAATGCTCAATTAATCGAGATTTTGATTTTAGGCCAAATCGCCCAGCCCTACTACACAAGCTTTGGTATCATTTAAGGGAAAAAATGGTATCTAGAGTGAACAATTTTTGCTCTTACCCACTATCTTGACCTCCCTCAACTTTTTGTCTCAAAACATGCTTTGATACATCCTGCTGTGATTTGAACAAAACCCCTCCTCTTCAGAACCTGATCACACTTTATGACATTAAAATGATGCACTTTAGCGTCAGCTATAAATGTGATGAATAGTCATGACCACAGAATGAACATAGGCCAACAGGCAGACTTATGTTGAGACAAAGATCAATATCCTCTTCTCCTCCTCTCAATTCAGTGTTATTTAATAGAAGAGATATTCTGAGAGTTTGACCTAGATTTTTCTTTGTGTTTCTCATATCTGTTTACTTTAAATGCATTTGAGACTGCCTGGTGCTGAATAACTTAATGTTTTTGATGCCTGTAAGCTAAGGGCCTGTGTTTAAAGAACATGGCTAGTGTATATTCTCTCGGCATGGCGGTCCCTTTTATAGCATGTCCACAAAAATACATGAGACATTTAATCTTGCTTACACAGAGGGAAGTGTGAGCAGTAATATAGACCTGTTAAATGGTAGCAGGTCTATTCTTCCTGCAGCTGTGTTGTTTAACATTGACTCTGACAACAGCTGTTTCTGTTTGACTATATAAGGCCATTATATTCAAGTACATTCTATTTTATTTTGGGTGTTGTTTCAAGCATAAAACAATCTTGAAAAGTCCATTAAACCTTTCATAAACAACCCTCCAGTAAATGCCCACTGAGGTTTATTAATGTCTCCCTCTAGTCCTCACTCAGCTGCAGTGTAACTGCTTGCGGAAACACGATAACTTTGCCTTCGCCATTTTGTTGATGGCTGTGTTGTCTCTACGGATGTGAACAAGGCTTAGAGTTTCTTCCTTTTTAGTAGGCTTTGGACTTGTGAACTAATTGTGAATCACAAACTGTCACACACACAAACAGTGCAGGGTCTGAAAGGGCAAAGTAGGGTTTTCTAGCTGATGTGCTGGGAGCTGACCATGGTTCTGAAAAGTGTTTTCATGGTACCAAAATTTCAGTGTTCAGTACCAATACCAGTGAATATCCACGGTTCTCAGTACCAATTTCGGTACCAAAGCAAAACACAAAAACATGAATTGAACAACAAGCTATTTTTATTAATAACAAACAATAATTAAACAAACGTGACTGAATATACACTCTTCTTATTTATAAACTTAAACGTTTGTATAAATAAACAAAATATGCCATGACTGAACAATGCTTTAATATTAATTTCAATAAAACAAAACCAAGCCATTTTAAACATAAGAGTAATTAAAAAGCTAAATTAATTACAATTAGCAACAGCTCAGTTCAGTTTTCTTGCCTCAGCAGAGTTTTTTTTTTCATACTTCTCCTGCTGCTGAAATTAATCTGTAATCATTGTATACTTAGGAGTTGGCTTTGGTGGTTTGTGGTCTTCCTCAGCCTGCAGCTGTAAAAGGAAAATATAATATCCTTCAGTAAAACAATTTTATATGAATTTTATCTGTAACTTTTCAGTACATAACAGTACATAACGCCTTTATAATAAATGTGGAAAAGATTAATGATATAAATTTTACAATTTTTTTATAGCAACTATAAAATGTATTAATATATTTTTGTATTTAATGCAAACATGAATGATCAAGTGTTTGTATAAAATAGAATTCATACACATTAATTAATGTTCACTCACTGTAACTTGATGTTAGATAACAGATGAAGTCAAGTAAATGAATGGTATCTTATTGTAAAGCCTTACCAAACTACACAGGACTGTATTTGAGCTGACTTTTATTTAATCAAACTGCACAAACCGTATTTCATACCCTAGAACTGCTTTTCAGATGTCTGAAGTGTTTAGTGCCTCCAAAATCGACCAAATTTTTTTTAAAAGATATTCTTTATTCCTATAATGTATGGTTAATTTATTATATAGCATCATACATGAAAACTCCAAAGACATGAATATATTTACATGTGGTTTTACACTGCACTGTAACATTGCACCATGAATGGTTTTGTAAAGAACCTCTTTTGGACCAAAACAATTTCTCGGGCATTAGGCAGCATATTCATAACCATTTCATCAATAACACTTTGGTGTCAGACCTCCTTAAATGACTGTTTACATCTTATTAATTGAATAATGGAGAAAATCATGAAAATCAGGCATCAAGAAATAGTTTTACTATGGTCAGGCATCAAGAAATAATTTTACCAAAGTTACTTCCCAAAAAATGCTCATAGAATACTATGAAAGGATGTAATGGAAACTAATCTGTAGCTGCAGTGTGTTATCCTTTCTAATCCAAGCTCAATGGTACTTGTTAGTCCTCCTGCTTTATACATGGCATAGTCCCAAGCTCCCAGTTTAAGAGTTATATTATTTCTTGACAAATGGGTTGACATGAGGACAGTAAGCACAGCTAGCATTATCCCTCAATGTTTCATACGTACATGTCACATTTGTGGTTTAATAGCTACGATGCTGCTGCTGAGAGCGTGTTCAGCAGTGTTAAATAATTGTATCCAGTCTCAACAGAGAACTGATTGGTCTGGTTCTGACTCAAAAAGTCCTGTAAATCTGATGCCAAAATTAATGACCTCTCTGATCTGATCCTGGTTCCGTCAAGTGATTTAACAGACTCTCACTCTCTGAGTCCCCTTGTAGTCTGTGGCCTGGCTTTGAGGCGCACTTAACTGCCGTCACTGTATCTTGTGATTTGAATGGTATGACATGCAGTATTTTAAACAGCAAGTTAAAAAGCTTGCTACAGGAATTTTGTTAAATCTTGTTACATTTTTTGATGATATGGTGTGAATGCCCATGTGTACACACTTTGCAGATAACCGGTCACTAATAGCAACTTTTTTCTCATAATTTTTTGCTCATTATTTATTCAGAAAAAGTTCATGGTTCATGTATTTTTCATGTAATTTTTTTTGATTGTCAGTCACAACTATCAAAAATATTGATTATAGAATTCATCTTCTATTGTTTTATAATTAGGACCTTTAACCTGTAATTTAATAAAAATTCTTAAAATAGGTCTATGCTGTGTGAGTTTAATCAGAAATTATGCATCACCTAGGCCTAACAGTGGCAACTCCCCAACCACCAGGCCACAAGGTACCCTGGTTGATATTTGTGGATGTGTCAGTTGGTAATAGGGGGGAAGCTGAAAAACTTAAGGCAAATGGCCACTTCTGTGACATGGCCTGAATTTTACTGGCCAAAAGGTGAAATGGTTTTGCATGATCAAATGCACTGTCAATCCCATAATGTCAACATAGTGTTGCTTTGTTCCCAGAAAAAGGAAAAAAAAAAACTTTTCTCAAACTAAAACTGCCCATGATTGCCTGATTTTTGCTCCAGCTCAGTAAAGAGAATAACAAGGTGACTTGTAGCTCCAGTGCAAAAGCTTTTATTAATTTAATTAGGATTGAAATGATCAAAAACAGTTTATGATTAAATATTTACAAAGAGCCTTAAAGGCTTAGCAGAACAAATAAAAACTAATAGTCATTTTCTTTATTCGCCTGATCTATTTCTGATCCAAAATGAAACATTTGCGAGAAATCATAATTGACTGAAAGATTGTGTGTTGATTAGAGGTGAACATTTCTTGTAGAGATGGGTATCGTTAGGGATGAGTATCGTTATGGTTTTAACGGTATTACTACTTTCATTGATACCACTTATCGATTCAGTATTTTAACGGTATTGTTATCGGTATTTTGTAACATTTTTTACTTAAAAAACTGAAAGAACATAATAACAACACTTTAACCCTAAACCTAACCCTGATCTAAAAAAATTGGACTCACTACAAATGCAGTGTAACAATACTTTGTATCGTTTGGCTCTTTCTGACATTGTCACTCCGTAAGCACGAGCTCTCTCCTGTTGTGTGGGCACGAGGTTTCTTGTGTTGTGTGTTCTCTTCTGTTGTGTGTGTGTGTTTGAATTCTCTCGTGTTGTGTGTGTGACGTGAGAGTTCTCTCATGTCGTGTGTGTGCGTGCGAGCTCTCTCGTGTTTTTTTTTTAATTATTATTATTTCTCCAGTACCGACAGCAGAACTGTAACCGTTAAAGCTTATCGATACTCCGATCTTTTATAATTAGGCACCGGGACCGATTAAGTACTGGGTTTCTGTAACCATCCCTAGGTATCGTTAAGGTTTTAACGGTATTACTACTTCTATCGAAACCTCGTCAGAGCTAACGTCAGAGCTTATTGATACCTCTGTCTTTTATAATTAGGTTAATTAGGTGCGCGTGAGATCTCTTTTGTTGTGTGTGTGTGCGAGTTCTCTCTTGTTGTGTGTGTGTGTGCGTGAGTTCTCTCTTGTTGTTTGTGTGTGGGAGTTCTCTCTTGTTGTGTGTGTGCAGGAGTTCTCTCTTGTTTTGTGTGTGCGGGAGTTCTCTCTTGATTTGTGTGTGCGGGAGTTCTCTCTTGTTGTGTGTGCACGAGTTCTCTCTTGTTGTGTGTGTGCGCAAGTTCTCTCTTGTGTGTGTGCGCACGTGAGTTCTCTCTTGTTGTGTGTGCATGCGTGAGTTCAGGTGTAAATATATTTTATTAAAATTTGAAGAGTCTAAAATTACAGAAAGACCTTTAGAAGTGCAGAGAGTCAGTCCGGTTTTAACATGCACTCATTGCTCGCGGCTTTCCTAGACGAGGCAACCACCAATCTCTGGGAAACTTCACAGTTAAATAGGGCTCAATGAGAGCTTTCCAAAGACCCCCGGCGAGCTGGAGTTATTAAGACGAAGACGATTGCCTTGGACAAAAGTATAGGGACACCGCTAAAATTTAGCACAGCTGGACACATTCCTACTCTTGAGAGATCTTGCCTTAAGCCACACAAAGTCAAGGTATGCTGACTGTCTTACAATGTCTTCCACTCCAAGGGTTAGGTGATCTTTAGAAGTAAGCGTTTATGGATCTTTGAAAGGGTGCCTTTGTCATT
>JBBMFX010000030.1:564735-577387 GCA_037832545.1 Rhabdalestes septentrionalis
CCCTGTGGCTCGTGACGACACATTGATGTCTTAAGACACGGAACGATCGGTTTTTGTGAGAAACTGAACAGTATTTATATAATTTTTTACCTCTGATAAATGACCGTGTCATAACGGCTCGAGCTCCCTGTGTACGCGCTTTGGCGTAGGCTACGCAAACGCAATAAATTATTGCGTAAGGACTAAATTATGTGCACCAAACTGTCTCTTTAAGAGCCATATGAGTTGTACATTCTAGAAAGGAGAACTATGAAGGTATAATTAGTAGAGCACTGGGGCCTGCATGAGAAAGAATGTCGAAAAAGATGAGCGCATCCTGCCTATCCCGGCCAAGAAGAACATAGCCATGGATCAAAAGGCAGCTGTGGTGGCAGCGATTCAGAAATAAAAGAGAAAAGGCAGCACGTCATTATAATCAAAGAGATATGAGATGACTGTGGCTGCGCCGCTTCTCCTCCATGTTCTCTCGCTCTCTCGGCAACGCATTCCCAGAGCTATGATTCACCATGCAGACAGATTACCTGCTGCTCTCTTCAACCACCTTCTCCCTGAGCCCATACGAAGATGAGCTCCAGCAGCACTTTAATTCTTCTCTTCCTACTTACTCTCATTTTTCCCCCTCACTACAAATCACCTGGTCAAAGCTCACACTGTTCCTATACACCCTTGTGTCTGCTGTAGCACGTGTTTTTTTATGTGCGTGTGTTTATAGGAAAGACAAAGCACTGAAAGCTTCATAGTATATTTTTCTTTTTTGGGTGAAGCAAGCTTTTATTGTTCTTGTACCTCATTAGTACACCCTGAAAGCTCCATCCTGGCTGAAATGTTTTTTCCTCTCCCAGGTGCACAGAAAGCTTCTTATATTGCCTCCATAAAACATACAAGGCTGCACTCTTTGTATTCTTCCTTGTGAGCCGTCCAATCATTTCAGTTGTGGCCTACAGTTAAGTGTCCTTCTTTGCTCTGCTGCAAGCAGTATGTGTATATATGCCTGCATGCACTTGCAGAAAGACTGGGATGATGTGGTTACCCAAGAATTGGTTGGTAAAGGACATTATTTCATGGACATTATACACTTTTTCAGGTAGTTCAAGAATGCATATAAATAATGGAAACATACGAAAAATTACCCTGTCTGCTACTGGCATATTATTTTACATTCTGTGATCCTGAGCGAACCTGTGAAACATTTTAATTAGGAAATCAACAAAACATGTTATTCCATTTTTGCATAGAGTTGCCAGGTTCTTTTCCTATTTAGTATGTATTTATTACATCAGTATTTGGTGTATTAGCTAGAGGTCCTGTATTTGCAGCGTTTACATGATAATCACAGTGATGTCATGAATGTTTAGCACATTTTAACATCGACCCATTGCTCTGAATGTGACTGTCCTGTTTATTCTCACCTGAACTTGTGGCTTATTTGAACAGATCTCTCTTTCATCTTTTGTGCCCTTATTACCCTAGTTTACTTTCTCGCGCCTATTGGTGACCACCACGCACTGATGAAAAAAAAATGCTGGGGTATTAATACTATAGATAAATACCTTACAGTGAATTATTAGTAACACAAATAGTGGTTAGGAGTATGATACTGCACAGAATAGATATCAGTAAGAGATAAGTAATATTGATATAATAGTGAGGTTTCCCATGGTAAGACACACAATAATACGATATTGCCCATAATTAATTAATTAAGCACCCAATAAGAAAACAGCACATACTATTTCAAATGGTAAAACTTTTGCACGAAAATTCACAAGAAATTAAACATATTAACCATCCTATTGTGTTCCAGTCTAATCTGACCAATTCTCAAAATGTTTCTCTTAAAAATGCAGTTCATTTGTCACAAGGTTGACTTTTGCATAATTTGAGCTTTTGTGTGCTTTCTTGGAACTTATGAACACTCATTGTGTTCCCGGTCAAAAATGACCAGTCATTAAAAAAGAATTAGTATGACTACAATTAGTGTATAAAATAGAGTTTATGAAAATTCCCACACCCCACCCTGCTTGTGCCTTGCCTGGAACAAAGCTGAGAAATATGAGTGTGTATGTACAGTTTGAAACTGCATTGCAGTGGGGCTGTGGGTGCATGTGGAATGTGTTGGAGGTGTATTGTGTCTTGTTGAGCAACAGATGCTCTCAGGGCCATAGACACGACCTGTTTTTCACAGGGATGAACACTTTCATAGGTCATAGGCCAATACACACACAGCCAACCCGGCGCAATCACTTGCACTAGGGCTGGGCAATTAATCGAAAAGTAATCGAAATCGGCAATCAGAACTTATAATCGATCAAAAATGTCCAGATCGATTATTTAAATTACTTTCCCTTCAAAAACAAGACGGAGTGTGGAGTCACTACTTTTAATAAGAAAAACATTGAAGATAATTTATTTTGTTTCCAAAAGTGCAAGTTATTTATTTTAGGTAGGTGTGTGCTTTAATTTTAGTTGTTCAACATTGATGTTCAATAAATAATCGTAGGTAATAGTGTGTTTTAAAATTAATTTAAAATTAATTAAAAGTAATGCACCCTTCATTTGAAAATCTCTCATGTCAGCATATTTACTGTACAAAACTTGTCAGTGAACTATGAAGGCAAAAAAAAAAAAAGTAAATAAATAATCGTAATCGAGTTAAAATGTTCAATTAATCGAGATTTAGATTTTAGGCCAAATCGCACAGTCCTAACTTGTTTCAAAATCTTAAATTTTAAAAAGAAATATGGAGCTGGTAACACATCCATGTGAAATTCATTAGAACTGAATTGTGTTAACACAATCCTAAAGGAAAAACAAATGCTTTAACAGATAAAGTTTGTAGATGTTTTCCTTGATTAGTGTTGTGTATGATACACGGTGTGGTGCAATGACTATTGTGCAGTACCAGTCATTTCACAAAGATGGTGTAGTTGTGGACTGCTTTATTTTTTATGTATGACATGAGTTTGGTGGGATATTTAAATTAAAAACTAAAATGCCTTGGAGTTCAGCTGACTGGGTATTTTTTTGAGTGCTTGTTTGATTAATGGTTGCTAGGGTTAAGCAGTATTCAGGGCTGCCTGAGCAACAACTGAAAGATTCCTCACTCACAGTAGATTTGGTAAAAGTATGTAATCAGCAATCAAGTTCTGTACAGGAGTTGCTGGCCCAGTGAGTGAGTGAGTTATGAGGTAGTTCCATTAAGCGCTTTGCATCTTTAAAAAATGTTTTAGTTTTTTTCTGGGAAATTGAGCACATGTGCAAATGATTTACTTAAATAATTCCCAATATACGTGTGCTTTTCCATGCTATTGTTCAAAGCACACGTTAAAGCACTTTTCCTCAGAGATGGTTTAAACACCTCTGTGGTGAGAAGCACTGTCATCACAACAAGGTGATAGAATGTTCTCTGTAACATTTTTTTAAAGAGACAATTCTGTCATTTTTTTTAAAACAGATCACAGGTAGCAGTGTTTGGGGAAAGTACCTTGCTAAAGGGTGCCTCAGAGGAGCTTAGCAGTCTTGGGAATCAAACCCGCAACTTCCTGATCGCAGGGCGAAAGCCCTAACAGCTAGGCTAACAGCTGCCCCACATACCTACAGTTGTTTTTATATTATATGCCAATTTTTTTAATGTTTTTTTTTTCATTTATTTATACAGATATTTCATTCATTAGTTAGTTAGTTAGTTAGTGCTAATCTTCTTTTTTTCACAGCTGCTTAAATCCGCCCATTAGCTAGGATCCAGTTATATGGTGCCACCAACACTGGGAGGGTGAGGGCTTGCACATGCTTCAGACAAGCCAGGCTTCAGGTCTTTTTTTCAACACCACTGGACAGCTCAACATACTTGGAAGAGAACACTAAAGGCCAATCCTGTTATGTGAGCTAACAGATGTCCACACTTGCCGTTATCAACCTAAGTGTTGACAGGAGTGGGAGTTTCCCAAAACCGGGACATGGACGTGTTTAGAAACCTTTATTTTTTAAATCACTAAAAGGTGAATAAACTCAAACAGTACGGAGCACTATAGATGGTGCATTCATTTGTTGCTGTATTGATGTATGTTTCACAAAGAAAAAAAATATATAGCCATCATCCCCTCCGTGGCTAAATCTCATGGCTCATACTTTTTGGTTTTCTTTGCGACCAGGATGTCAGCTTCAGCTAGCACTGCGGTGAATAGGCAGACTAATCCATGCCTGTTTCCAGGTGTATTTACATCTCAAAGGCACACACAAACAAACAGAAAAAATGCACACATTGTGGCAAATCTCAGAGTATAAAGTAGAATATAGTTGAGCACACGCACTGACCTGTGAGGACTGAATATTATAATCTAAGCACTGGGTGGTTCTGGGGATTGACCTTCTAGAATGAAGTCAAGAAACAAACTGTGTAAATCCACACCTCTTCTATAATTGCAGCAGTCATGGTTCACTCACCACAGAGTGTCGTACAGGGAAGAGGCTGCTAAAAGTCAGTGTGAATACACTGGTTGGCCTCAACATTCTGGAGCTTCACCACCAGGCTGATTAGATTGTGCAGAAGCACTTAGATTAACAATAACAGTGGGATTATAGTCACCCTACAGCAACCTCTCCTGACGTGCTTCTGTTGTTTCCTCCCACTTAAATTCTCGCTAGCTGGCCCTGCCTTCGCAGGCTTTGCAGAAGATGAAGGCAGAGCCTTGTTGGATAAGCAACCTTAAGTGAATGAAAGGGATTAGCCTTTTTTCATTAAGTGACTGGGCAGCCATTTTTCGGCTCTAACCTGAAGCTCTCCGTTACGTTCCCCAGCCCCCTCCTCTGCAGGTCTCCACTCTCTTTTTGGAGTTTTACATTGTTTAAGGCTAAAAGTATTCCTCTGTGGAAAATAAGCTACAAGTTCAAAAACAGTATAAAGGAATTTTACCATTGCTTGCAAGTTTTTATCCTTAATGTCAGTGGGAGCTCCCTGATCCTTTCATTACCTTTCTCAGGCTCTGCGATCAGCTGTTACCCAGTAATAGAACTGGAAGTTTTACGGCACATTTTATTTCAATATTGAGTCATGCTACTCTATTTATGAGCTCAATGTGTTAGAAGCGGTACCCTATCATGTATTCTCAACAATAAAAATGTAATATACTGACTTCAAGAAGCAAAATACATCATTATTAAGTGAAACTGTTATGTGCAAAATCAGTGGTTCCCAAACCAGACCATGGGAACCCTCAGTCAATCCATGTTGTTGTTCTATTCCTATTCCTATTCCAAAAATATGGACATTCTGGGAGTTTGAGAACTACAGCATATTGTGGTGGTCTCATTCTGCACTGCTAGGGATGATACCAGTGCCTTACATATTAGCCTTGATAAGTGCTTTGTAGTACTTTTGTTAATATACTAATAAGTTTGTGTTTTACTCTGTTTGGTGTAAAACACAAAGGTATAACTCTGTTTTACTCGTTACTTGTTACTCTGTTTGGTGTTTCTTTTTCTCATAATTTGAAAATGCTAGCTTTACATTTACATTGAGTATATGTTTCATTGTGAAGGACCCATGGTAGTAATAGAAAATTACTTAAATAAATCACTTAAAATGTACATTATCACTGTCAGAACAAAAGGCTCTTTTCTGTCAGTTTTTAGACCTTTAGAAATACCAACTTTACAGCATAAGTGTGTGTGTGTGTGGGGTGGGGTGGGGGTGTGGGGGCGGTGATGTAGAGTTTACTATATTTAACAAGTTTCTAAAAAAGCACATGGACACACGGACATTTGCACATGCACACACGTGTGTGTGTGTGCGTGTGCGTGTGTGTGTGCGTGTGTCCATGTGCTTTTTCTGAAACCTATTAGAGAGGTCCCAGTTTCTTCAGACTGAATTTACTGTATGTATGATTTTTTCTGTTGTGCTCTGTTTTAGGGGTTTCTGGACATCGACCTGACTGAGTTTAAGAAAGGAGAGGCCAACGTGACAGGCTTTCAGTTAGTGAACTATGACGATCCAAATGTAAGCCGGGTAGTGCAACAGTGGATGGACTTTGATCATAAAGACCCCAAAGTTCCCAAGAGAGGACTAAAAGTAAGGACTCTGAATAGACATGCCATGTTGCACAACTGAACCATGCTCATTAACAAAGACGAGAGACACAGATATGGGAGAGTTGCCCATATTTGAAGTGAGAGGTACAGAAAAGGCATGGGACCAACATGAGGCAAATTTGAAGTGTATCAGAAATGACGGCAATTACTAGAGTCTGGGCAATGAATTTCTACAGGGGGGCCACATGAAACATCTTAACTTTGTTGGAGGGCCGAACTGACGATAACTTGAACATAATTCAGCTTAATATAAATTGTCTCCCCATAAAAAGCAGTCCATTTTATATTTAGATAAGCTGCTAATAATACTCAAAAGTATAAGAATATTCAGTCAATATATTTATGTAAATATATTAATTGTGGTGTAGGTTAAAGAGGAAATTAATTTTATAAAAGTATATTTTAAGATTTAGATTTAGATTATGGAAGTAAACAACAACTCAATGTGAGCCTGAATTGTGTCAATCACAAACATCATAATAAGATAACAAACAGCCAACAATAAAAACATTAATTCCATTAATTGCTATTAAAGTAAACTGTAAAAAAATCTGAGAGCAAATGTAAAACAATGTAAAAGTAAACTGTTTATCAACACACATCATTCATATTTGCCAAGCTAGGCTAAAATATGATCCAGTATTTGAGTGTCTCGGAGCTCGGAGTGTGAGTTTAGGAACGCCCCCACAGTTGAGAGTGTGTTATAATTACAGTTACTGTTTCGGGGGGGGCGGCCTCGGACACAACGGGGTCAGGTCGGGTTTTATTTTTTGGACCGGATCTAAGCTCTAGT
This sequence comes from Rhabdalestes septentrionalis, assembly GCA_037832545.1. Lineage (NCBI taxonomy): Eukaryota > Metazoa > Chordata > Actinopteri > Characiformes > Alestidae > Rhabdalestes > Rhabdalestes septentrionalis. The sequence continues at coordinate 571,616 of JBBMFX010000030.1, forward strand.
AAGTGTTATGCCCGCATGCATCGGCGTATGTGTTATTCACAGCGCAAATGCGTATTATTAGAGCAACTTCACCAGGCGCTCGGCCCCGCCCTGCTACTTATGGATGAGAGACCGGTCTTCGGCGGGCCGGATTATAAAGACCAACGGGCCGGACGCGGCCACGGGCCGTAGTTGGCCCACCCCTGATTGAGAGAGAGCAGAGAGGCTTTGCCTCAGAATTCAATTTAGCGATGGCATGCTGCTGTTTTTCTCTGACACTTCGGGCTGTTTATGTGGATACTCATTAGCTGATGCACATTTGGGAACATTTACTCACTCTCTCATATCGAAGCAAACAGTAAACCTCAAATTAAGGTTATAATGAGTACTTAATTAAGCTCGATTACTTGCTTAAAAAAGAGATTATTCAAATGTATTTAAAAATATACCTTCAGTAAATTTTCAGTAATAAAAAAAAATAAAACCCTATTCATACTGTACCATTTACTCTGAACAACCGTGGTGCTACAATGTAAAATACTGATATTACCTATAGTGAAATTTATGCACATGCATTTTCTTTGGTATAAGTGGGGTAAGTACAGTAAGAAATCATTTCATTTACAGTAATAAAGATGCAGGGCTTAATGAAGAACATTTCATGGACGCTCCATGGGGGAAATTCTGGACTGCAGCAGTGAGGAATGCATCAAAGGGCACCAGCCAATCAGCAGCAATGAGAAAGAAATAGCGTTCTCGGAATGGAATACTCTCTGAATACTTTCAAACCTCCCACCTCAGAGTACAGCGCCATTTCACCATTCCAAGATAAACTTTCTTTGTGTTCTCTGGACAGTACCGAAACAGTGTATGGTCATTTTTAATAGGAAAATGTCGCTGTATTTACATTCATATTTATGTTTCAGAATTAGTAATATATTTTCTTAATAATTTAGCACTACAATGCATGAAAAAAAAAAATGTTGCCATGAAAAAATCTGTGACTTCCGGGCCTCATCCGCCACGCCCCCTCGTCCAGTTGCTAGGTTGTTTATGATTGGGCATAGCACTGTGCAGCGGACGCTCATTCCATTCAAGTGCATCTGATTGCTTTTCTAACCGCTGTACCCAAACTTAAACAACCCAGCACAAGGACGAGGCCTGGACATCATTAAAGCCCCCAAAAATTTGGAGGATATCTTCAGGTTCCGTGTTAGTGTGAGGGTTTCAGCAAACAGTTACTAGTTCAGTTCGAAGAAAAAAATGGCAAGAGACTGAAATCATGACTGCTAAACCATGTATAAGTGGAGGGGAACTGTATTGTATTTTTATTTATCAGATAATTGTCAAATTAATTCACGTATTACTTGAATTTAGATGGAACTGATAATGACAGCCATACATCAGATAGTACCTGTATTTCTTGTTCTGTTTTATTTGTCCAGTACACTGGGGCCCTTACGTACGACGGGGTCAAAGTGATGTCCATGGCCTTCCAGAACCTCCGCAGGCAGAGGATTGACATATCTCGCCGTGGCAATGCTGGAGAATGCCTGGCCAACCCGCCAGCCCCTTGGGGCCAGGGCATCGACATTCAGAGAGCACTGCAGCAGGTATTTTACCCTGAGGGAATTGTATGCAGATACACACATTATTCTATGAGCAAACACACACAAACACTCACACACACACACACACAAAGATACACCCATAACATTAGACACACCACAACAATTCTGACTTGTGCATAACCTTACTCACACACTTGACCGGCATAGATTTAGATCTATACTGAGAAGCCTGAGTAGAGCACCAAGGAACATATTGCATCTCTATTCTGCCTCATAAAGTTCAGCCTGATTGGCCAAAGAGAGGAGTGCAATCAAATGTGACATAGTGGGTAGTAAACAAACACAGCTGGCAGTGAACCTTTATGCTAGTCATAATGTCTTATGACAAGATATATTTATAAACAGATAATAGATAGAATGAACACCTGACACCTGAATTTGGTAGCCTCAGGCAGCTTTATGTCTCTCTCTGTGCTGGTGGCATCTTAGAAAAATACCCATGAACAAGATATACATTGGCAGGTTGTATGTTACGAAAAACAAACCTACTATGAATTGAAATCCACCATAGGGATGTTCTTTCTCTCAGTTTAAGAGTCATTTAAAAAAAAACTGCTTGTCCTGATTGTTTGTTTGGAGACTAGGAGCATTACAGCTCATAAATCTAGAATATTCCTTGCACCAATAAACAGTGTCGTATATCTTATTAACATCTCAATGTATTTTCAGTTTATTGTATCATTCGACATGACAAAATTATAATAACTGAATATGTATGTTGGTACAGAATATTCCCCACACCTGTTTGGGCACAAACAGACCTTATAAGCAAACATAAGAGGAGCTTCTCAGCTCGTTCCTTCTCTTTTGTGATGATACAGATGATTAAATCAGTCTTTCTTTGTTGTTGAAGATACATTGCGACACTCTAATTTTCACACTATAAACGTTATGCAGTTGTTCTCCTCTGATCACCTCCAAACGATCACATCTTTCTGGACCATCTTTACACCTGCCCCTAGTACTGTTTCTGTTCTAACTGTGTATGGTCATGCCAGCTATAAAAATGGCAAGCTTAGCAACGATGAGTCAGCTGATTAACCATCGTTTAATTGTTCTCTTCTTTTTGCACTGTCTGACAGAAAAGTTATTGGGCAGGCAAAGTTCAAATACAGTAGTTACTAGTCCCTTACCATGAGTTAATGCTTCATTAAAGAAGCTGCTTGAGAATAGAATAGAAATACTATTTTTATTGTAGTTTGCACACACTTATTAGCATAATTTATAATAAATATTTCTTCTTGTCTGTTAGTGTGTTCAATGGCACATGTATTTCAAAGCCTTATCTTTAACAATTCTTACACACTGAACAGTAGTAGTTGACAGTAGACACCTGTTTTAATGCATTTTTTATTCACTTGAAGATATTTGCATATAAACGTCCATTTTGAAATGCTGAACTTTTTGATGGCTCATCAGATTAAGAGAAGTCTAAGACTGTATAATGCCAGGTATGTGTAAAGGAGGCTACTTAAAGAATCAAAAGTACTGCCCCCAAGTAGTGTTTGGACACTTTAGGCATTTCTTTTGTTTCAAGTGAGTTTATGTTTATTGATGGTATCATTAGCTTATAAAACCATAGGGGTTTACATTTCGTCAATATTATTCTAAAATATGGGAAGTTGGTACATCCAGGTTTTTAACTGGCTCCGTATGTTTTATAGTAGTTTAGGGAGGTAGTCGCCAGTGTTGTGGTATATTTGGTGCGTAAAGTGTTCCAGACAGAGGTTAGCTTTCTCAGACTAGCCTGAGGCAATATATGCGACATGAGTGGATAAGGCTGGTGAAGGGAATTCAGTCTGTCTGCTGGGAGGCGGGCTGTTGACGCTGTTGAAGGAGATGCTGAGCTGGGTTACTTAACCCCATCTTGCAGCCCCAAAACGACCTCTGCCATACCACAAGGGAAGGCACTGAGTGGAAAATGCACTTCCCAGAAACGCATCAGAGAGATTGAGAGAGGGAAAAAATAATGGTGCTTGAGCTCTTTCATCTCTGTGTCTCACTAAAGCTTCCTCTCGGGGCTCTTGTCTTAGGTTCGGATTGAGGGCTTAACAGGACACATCCAGTTTAACGAGAAAGGCCGGCGGACCAACTACACGGTCAGCGTGATGGAGCTCAAACCTGCAGGGCCAAAGAAAGTAAGTCCAGAGATCTCTGCTGCAGAATTAACCTCTGGTAATGCCAAAAAAACACTTTCTTTAAGCCTGAGTTAACCCATTAATATTGAGGCCTGTTTCATCCATGCCTCTCCTTTAATAATGGGATTTCTCTCTTAAGAATCGACCAAAGCTAAATTTTCCTGAATTTCCTGTATTCCTGAATTGTCTGTGTAATTTATTGAAAATACATGAAAATATATATTCATAAACTTTCAATATATATTCATAGTTTGAACACCTTGCGCCATAGTATGATTAGTTGATGTTATTTTTTTAAAATAAGTTAACACACATTCCTGTGAATGTAACTTATTTACAAAATTATTTAGATTTGTGCTGGTTAGCATTTTAACTGTATTTGTATTTGAGTAGCACTTTACAAGTAATGTAATACTTCTTTTCAGTGATTTCATCATTTGTTCTCAGGTGGGTTACTGGAACGAGGATGAGAAATTTGTGAGCACGGCAGCCTTCACGCCAGGCAGCAATGACACCTACGGATTCCACAACCGCACATACATCGTCACCACCATTCTGGTATGTGTAACACCTTTCCTCGAACCTGAGCACAAAAAAGAAACCTCAAGACCCTGCATTGTGGAGAAACATTTGGATTTTACATCTGTAGTTCTTCAAAGATTCTGCACATTAAGAATACCCTGCTGTGTAGTTCTCAGTAGGACGCCTTCGTTTTTCTGTTTTCTTCTTAGTGAGCGGATGCCGCATTTTTATAGGATGCACTGCCGGTTCCTGCAGCATGTAGACGCGTGTTTTTCCCTCTGTGAGATGCTGATAGCAGCATGCGGCTCAAATAAAAGCACAATGCCACTGCTGCATTGGATCAGTGAATGAGACATTACTCGTGCTCTCCCTGTGTTTTCATCTTATCCTTAAAGGCAGGGATGCGATTGAATTCCCAGCAGAAGCCAAAAATTCATTTTCCTGCTCTTCCCCCTTTGCTCTCTAACTTCGCGCCAAGCATCTCTGCCTCGCTGTATGTTTTAGAAATTCCTTCACATCCGAGGGTTCACAGGGCATTTATTTACCTTTGATACGTGGCCTGTCCATCAGTTACTGACCAGGGAAATGGCAGTGTGTACGCAGGCCTTCTGATGGAAGAGACGTGGGGGGATGGGCAATGGAGCTAAAAAGGGTTGCAAATAGATGTATTTAGCCATTTTTAGTATATTTAGCCAAGGCCAGTTCTTTCTCTGTTTGATTTTAATTGCTTAGAATTATCTCTCAAACGATGGGCTCTTTTTGTGTTTTGAAGAGGACCTCAGGTGCTGTGTGCTCAGAAGTCTTGCCAGGATGTCCAATCATTCTGAAATGTAATAGTTGGACAGTTAGCAGCTGCCTCATAATACAGGCCAATCCCAGGTAGAATCACACTGTTGTTTCAGCCCAGTGGATAATGTGCTCTTCTAGATGTGCAAGATTATTCCAAAACCTGTCTCACACACTGAAAATAAACCTGTCAAAGCCCCTGCTTTTGAAAGAAGACACGACGTTGGCTCACCTCTGCTTCAGCACACTATTTCATTTGGTATACTCTGTGATGTGAAATGTGAGATGGGATGCGATTCTTGTTGAGCTAACCTTTTTAGAAAAATGTTGTTTCACACACTATCAGTTGAAATTTGGATGTATGTCCATGTATATATCCATATAGATGCACATGTATACATCCATATAGATGCACATGTATACATCCATATAGATGCACATGTATACATCCATATAGACACACATGTATATATCCATATAGACGCACATGTATATATCCATATAGATGCACATGTATATATCCATATAGACGCACATGGATATATCCATATAGATGCACATGTACACATCCATATAGATGCACATGTATACATCCATATAGATGCACATGTATATATCCATATAGATGCACATGTATATATCCATATAGATGCACATGTATATATCCATATAGATGCACATGTATACATCCATATAGATGCACATGTATATATCCA
>JBBMFX010000030.1:596206-617149 GCA_037832545.1 Rhabdalestes septentrionalis
CTCTCTCTCTCTCTCTCTCTCTCTCTCTCTCTCTCTCTCTCTCTCTCTCTCTCTCTCTCTCTCTCTCTCTGACATTCTTCCTCTTTATTTAATTCTTTCTTTCTTGCTCTTCTGGGGTTAAAAACAACTCATTGGGTTTTACTGAGTTTCAGAAACCCTCCCCACAGGTGTGGAGGTATGGACCACATTTGTTTGCATTGCTGACCTGCCCACGGTGCAAGATGCTGTGCAATGTGTGTCCATGGCTTTAAACTGTGGGTGGTGTGCAGGACTTAGGGCTAAAGGTGTGGGTAACAGATTCATGCCTCAGTCATGCTTGGAGAGAATGGCATTTTCCCTTGTGTGGTGTCTGTTTTTTACACAGGTGGTGTTACTGCAGCCCTGATCTTGATATTACAGAATCACACAAGCAAAATAAATTCCACAATTTCTGATTATTAAACCATCAGACTTGATTGACAGTTGCAATGCTATCAACAGTCGGCAGTCCTTGTACAATCTGCACAGTGTTTTGTTTCATTGAGCTCTGCGTGAGAAAAAATTTGATGAATTTCAAATTATAGCCTGTGTTTGTTAGCTCCAGTAGCTGTGACTTCTAACAGTTATAAAACACCACACCAGGGTTGCAGTATGCTGACCACACCTAATAAAAAGGGAAGGCCCATAAACCGCATTTCAAAGGCTGACCTGATACCTTCTTTTATCCTGTGACGTCCTGCCCATTGCTTGGTAAAACCCATGTTTCACGATAGGCCACTAACAAAAGCATTGTTCTCCATGGACAGATATTTTAACATACACATTACACAGGCTCAGCTCAGCCCTACTGCTTCATGCATTAACTCTACCTGAACCTGCCACTGACCACACTATTGTCTCATTATCGTTTCAAGAAACCCAGTAAACCTGGCAGTGTTAAAACTGAACGAGCAGGGCCTGTTGGACAAATTGAAAAACAAATGGTGGTACGACAAGGGCGAGTGCGGCAGCGGGGGAGGTGATTCCAAGGTCAGCCCCCATGTGACAAACCCAGCGGGTAAAGATCCAGCACCACGGGGTGGGGTAACCGGCAAACCCCATGCTGACCAAACACTCTGGACAAAACTTTCTCAAAAAGAAAAAGATAAGCATTTCCTGACCTAAAATTTTAGGTTTTGAGAATTGGGTGCATTGTACAGTGCAAAAAGTCCCTGTTTGGAATCTTAAAAAGCAACAGCAGAGTGTTTTCAGTCTGCCGGTTACCCAAAGTGATATAGTAATACACATCTTGCAACAGGGAGCAAGGCAACATGGCTAGATGGAGTATTAATGAATATCACTTTCACTATGATCTGTCAAAATATATATTTTTTTCTGATGACTGTATGTGTGTGTGTATGTGTATGTATGTGGAGCTAAAATGCAATGGAATGTTTGGATTAACGGGGATGGATGGATGGATGTGTGTGTTTGACCATATGCCAAATAACATAAAATAACATGGGCCATGTTATTTATGTTATTTCCCTGGTTGAAGAATCCCCATAAACCTAGCGGTGTTGAAACACAATGAACAAGCCGTCTTAGACAAACTGAAAAACAAATGGTGGTACGATAAAGGCGAGTGTGGAAGCACGGACTCCGGACGAAAGGTCAGTTCACACGTTGATCCTGTGCTGTTAATCCCTCAGTTAACCCCTCCAACCTCCATGGCCCCCCACCCTCCACACTTTGCCGTGGGCCATTCTTAATGTATCTCTCTTTCGTTTCATGGGCCATTCTTAAGGTCTCTCTCTCCAGACTCACATTTATTCTGCTTTCCTATGGGCCATAACCAAACCTCTCAGCAGATCCCCTGAGTCCTCAAAGCAATGGTCATCAAGCCTCCTCCTAAGGTCTACTTTCCACCAAAAGTTTAGTACCAGCCTTCAACAAACATGCTTCAGCCACTCCCTGCCTCACATTAAAGTATGTGACCTCTAGACAATTAAGGATTAATTAGCTGGAGCAGCTGTGGAAGTTCATGGTTTGAACTGGACTCTGCACAGGGAGAGTTAGGCCTACATCAGTCCCCTGATGGCAGTTGTTTGAGTTGATCATAATTATTTACACTTATTTTGCAGGCTTTTTAGATTTCGCAACCATATGTTCACAGTATAACGAACAGAATATAAAATAGATGTACTGGCATCCGCTGAGTTGAAACAAAGTAAGCACAAAACATATTTACTTAGACATGACATGGTTCTTATGAAAACCACCAAGTTATACATCCTGTTTAGACTGCAGTGGTGAGTAATATTTGTTTATTTGAACTCAAGCTTTGTTCGTCATTGGTTGGGAGCTACAGCGTATTAGCATATATCAGACAAGATAACTGGGGACTACTTTAATAGTTGCATGTGAGAATCAAAGAAGACAGCACAGGTTTGATGAAATACTGCTCCAGAGTGCTAGGAATTTGCGACTGCAAACTGTAGCCAGTGAAGTTAGAGCTTTTTGTGCTACCATGCTTTCACTGTGTTAAGGAGCATGATTTTGTCTGATGTTTTTCAGGCGTATATTGTAAAATTCTTTGTTAACTAAAAAAATCATGATGATTAATCAGGACACAGTCTTCTTTGGGTAAAGCACTATTGTGACGACATGCTAGCCTGCTAAAAAGGGCTTTTCCTTGTCTGAGTCTTAAACTAGTCAAAAACATAAACGTTTTTAACAAATTATAAAATACATTTAACATTTTAAATTTTTTTCTGAAATACTGATGTCAGCAACACACAATGACAAATGTGACATGTATTGTGTGGAAAAGGTTAGATTAAAAGATTGAAACAAACTTTACAGGATAAAAAAGAATGCAGTACCTAAAGCATACACCTGATCTACCATGCACATCATGAACTGCACACAGTTAATAGAGTCCTCTGAGGGGAACATTTATGGATGCTTTTACATAGGTTTATGTTAAATGTGTTTGGTTTTAATGAGTGGTTTGTAATGTACTACATTTCAAAAGTTATTTCGCGACCACTCGAGAGATCTAATGAGCTGCCAGGTTTTTAGTTTCACACACATCCCTCTCACGTTATATGCAGCGTGTTTCTTTATTCCTATGTTTCTTGGGGGCAGTGGAGATTGTAATTGGAAGTTAATAAAGTTATTTTTGCCGAATCATATGTAAATAATGATCTAATTAGCACAAAGTGTCGTGAGGAGAAAGCCTATTATGCCAACTCCTGCAGGGTAAGCATATCCCCACAGCTCTGTCCAGACTAGCCCAATGGAGTGAACTAAATGTGATTGTGGAGAGATTAGGCAGCCACGGCTGCAGTGCTCCATAAGAGATGGGCCCTTCCCCTCCGTCCAGAGTCTGCTGAGTCTGTCTGTTGTCTCTTCTGTATGCCCATGGAGTGTGCATGCATTAAGGGATGTAACCAGGGTTGCCAACTTTTTACTGACCTAACTGGCCAGTGGACAGATTTTTATTTTCGTGAGCTTGGTCAGATACACTTTCTTTTTGTTGAATATCAGAAACAAATCCTTAAGCTTGGCAAGATGTTTTAGTGTATAATGTCCTGTTTTACCTTGTTAAATTCTAAAATTCATTTTTGACAAGTAGAAATATAAATATTTACTATAATTATAGATACCTTGCAAAAGTATTCACCCCTAACCCTTGGCATTTTTCACGTTTTGTTTCCTCACAACCTGGAATTAAAATTGATTGTTTGAAAGTTTGCACCATTTCATTTATAGAACATGACTACAGCTTTGAAAAAACAAAACACAAAACTTCTGTGTGTGCACCTGTTCACCCCCCCTAAAGCCAGTTTTTTGTAGAGCCACCTTTTGCGGCAATTACAGCTGCGTGTCGCTTTGGAGAAGTGTCCTTGAACTTGGCCACATCTTGCCACTCAGGTATTTGCCCATTGCTCAAGGCAAACTGCTTGAGAGTTGCTTTATCAGTATGCCCCAGGTCGTTGTCTCAAATCACAGCCCTACTGACTCTCAAGAAGATCCGTGGTCCATCTTTCCCTCCACTCAGACCAGTTTCCCAGTCCCTGCTGCAGTAAAGTATCCCCACAGCATGATGCTGCCACAACCGTGTTTCACAGTGGTGATGGTGTTGTTGGAGTGATGGGACGTGTTGGGTTTGTGCCAGACATATTATTTTCCAGACATGTCATTTTCGGTGGCTTAAAAGTTCAATTTCTCATCTGACCTGAGCACTAGTGATGGGTCGTTCTTGAACGATTTGTTCATTTTGAATGAATCTTTAATATGACTCGGGAACAACGAGTCGTCTCATACGGGTGATTCATTCAGTCGCGCATTTGCGCTACATCCTATAGTTTCTGTATTGGAATTATAGAGTCTCAAACCCAAAGACTCGAGAGATTAACTAATCAATTCTCTTTCCGGCTCAGCCTACATTGGTTAGCTAATTGGGCTGTCAGGTGATGAACAAACGACTGAAACCCGAAAACTTGTCAGATAAGAGGCGAGGTGAGCGAATCATAGATTAAAGACACAGGTAAACAATGAATGAAACTTTTCTGTTCCATATAGCATTATAGTTTTGTCTTGTTTGTAGTATGATCAATGTTTGTGTAAGCAGTAGATGTGTTAGGGAAGTAACACATAACATTTTACTTATATTTTGCTAAGATTAACAAAATGAACGTGATTACTCGAAAAAGATTTGTTCATTTTGCTGAACAAAACTCAAAGATCCGAGTCGGTAAAAATGATCCAAACTTCCCATCACTACAGAGCACCTTCCTCCATACATTTGGAGGAGTTGCCCACTTGTCTTTTGGCAAACTCAAAACATGCCTCCTAATATTTAACACTAAGTAATAATTTTTCCTGGCCACACTTCCATAAAGCCCAGCTCTGTGGAGTGTATGCCTTATTGTGGTCCTATGGAGAGATACTCCAGTCTCAGCAGTGGAACTCTGTAGCTCCTTCAGGGTTACCTTTGGTCTCTGTGCTGCCTCTGATTAATGCCCTCCCTGCCCGGTCTGTGAGTTTTGGTGGGTGGCCCTCTCTTGGCAGTTTGTTGTGGTACCATGTTCTTTCCATTGGACGATGATGGATTTGATGATGCTCCAGGGGATCATCAAAGATTTGGATATTATTTATAACCTAACCCTGACTTATACTTCTCAACATCTTTGTCGCTGAATTGTTTGGAGAGCTCCTTGGTCATCATGGTGTGATACCTCTTGCTTAGTGGTGGTGCAGCCTGAGGGGCCTTTCAGAAAAGTTGTATAATCACAGATCATATGACATTTAGATTGCACAGAGGTGGCCTTCATTTCTCTAATTATGTGATTTTTTTAAGGTAATTGGTTGCACCAGAACTTTTTAGGGGCTTTATAACAAAGGGGGTGAATACATTTACTTTTATTTTGTTTGTTTGTTTTTTTGTTTTTTTCATTTAACTTTTACCAATATCTCATAAAACAAGATTTAAAAACATGTAAATTACAGGTTGGAATGTAACAAAATAGGTAAAAACCCAGGAGGGCTGAATACTGTCACAATAGGTCACTGACTCTGAATATGAGCGAACCTAACAAGTGGTTTCTGTCAGATGGTAAACAGCGGCTCTATGCCAGGACACCTTACTAAAAGAAACACTCTAGAGATGCTACAGACAATATTTATATGTTTAAATAAGGCTTCAGATAGAACATGGAATATTTTACAAGCCTGAGATGTCAATATTTATATCCGTCAGAATCGTACATCTTGATTTCCATAGAGCCATTTATTTCCACATTTCTATTTGTGACTGTTTTGAGATTCATGGGTCAACTGATGGCCTTTCTCTAGCAGTAACAGTTTACCACTGGAAACAGCACACCTGTCAAATCATGTGCATTCCTTACTGTGTTTCAATACAGAAGCTACTTATTTTATATGGCTACTATTAAAACTAGAATCAGACTTATTAATGTAGCACAAGCCAAAAGAGAGACTGGTAAGATTTAAACAGATCTGGAAATAAAATTATTGTTTACTCCTTTACAATTTTTACAGAAAAAAGTAAACAAAACTTGACAAACCTTTATACATACTGTACAGTGAACACTGAACTGCCGCCTTTCAGTGATAGAATGTAAAATACCAATGTTACCACTATATATACCATATTGTAATGAATGCTAGTGTGTTTTCTTTGGTATTTAGTGTTGTTTACAGTAATTAATTAATTAAATTTTCAGTAATATATACAGGGATTTGAGAAGAACAAAATGGAAAACACAAGAACACTCAGTGGAAAACTGGGAACTGTTATGATGTGGGAATACTGGACTCTGTCAGAGATGCATCACAGGGCAGCAGCCTATATACAGTTGCTTTGTGTTCTTTTGACAGTAATAAAAATATGTACAGTTATATTTGTTATTGAAATGTAGCTGAATTTACGTAATATTTGTGTAAAAAATATATTATTTTTCTAAATAATTTAGCCCTAAATTGCATGAAAAATTATATATTGCCACAAAAAAAGGAATTAAATGAGGAGGATGGTTGCATATTCTGGGATTTTTTCAATGTTCTCCAAAAACAGTTATTAGTTAGATTTTAAGAAAAAATCTGCGAATGACTGAGAATCCTAACAGCGACTTCACAGGATAGAATATAATGGATAAATGTAAACACGTATCCATACTGTACAGTGTACACTGAACTCCCACAGTGATAGAATGTCAAATACTGACATAACCCCTAGATGTACTGTAATTCATGCACACTCATTTTCTTTGGTATGCGCTGTCGATATCTTTGGGATAAGCTAGGTAAATACAGTAATAAATTAATTTAATTCACAGTAATAAAGATACTCAAGATAGCTCCAGGGGAGAAACTCTGCACTGCGGCTGTCAGAGATACGTCAAAGGTCAGCAGTAAATCAGTAGCAAGGAGAAATAAATAGTCTTCTTCGATTTGCTAATTTCAAAATGAATAGTTTTTTAATATGGAAATGTAGCTGAATTTACATTATTATTTATGTTACAAAATTAGGAAATTATATATTTCTTAATAATTCAGCACAAAAATGCACGAAAGCTGTGATGTGTGGACCCCGTCCGCCACACACCCTTGTCCTCGTGCAGAGATGCTAAGAGCTAAGGATGTCACAAAACAAAAAACAATTGCAGAGGCTAGTTTCCACAATTGTGCGGGAGTTTGGTTCGCAGAATTTTTTTTTTGATGGACTGAAGCCATGACTGCTGAACCATGTTAAAGCGGGGGGTTACTGTATCTATATACAGTTTAAAAAAAAATTCTACATTTTAGAGACCTGAAACACCTTGTAATCTAACTTAATAACAGACCTGGAATTTCTTTAGACTTCCTAGCATGGTTTGAAAAACACCACTAGAAGCGATACAAAAATATTTTTTGCAGCACATGCCTATTTTGAGTCCTTCATTAAAACCAGTTGAAGCTACAAACATAACTTTTTTTCCAAGGAAGGCCACAATAATTCTGCATGTTCAGCATGTAGATAATTAACAGTCAGAGTATTTCTTTATGTTTGTAAATATTTATACCGAAGAAGACGGTTGATGGCAGTTAAAAATAAATATGTGTAGACTAATAAATAAGTAATGCAGTGTTGTTGGGTTTTTTATTAAATGTAGATCATTTTACAGACAGCTGGCAACTCTGGATGCGACCCTGGTGGACTCTGTTGTTTGGTTTTAAGGCCCCATCTACCACTCTCACTGCACACCCCTGCATGACATGCACAGGTGACCACAGGGCCAGACAAGTTTAACCACTCAATACCTTTTTGACTGGCAGAACTCCGAAGTGGCATTACACTGTAATTTCCCCAGTGACTTAATGTAAAACATCCCCGTTCACAACCGGATTTCTTTCCATAAGTCTCACCCTGACCTGCATGGGCACTGAAGCTAATGTGGCCATGTGACTCCACCCGGTTATTATATGTTCATGTTTTTACAAATTGTGGCTTGTATTGAGAAAGATATGAATAAGAGAGCAATAGCTGATGTGAAGTTGTTTATGATGTAAATCTCAGGGTTAGCATAGCTTGTAGTAGTGCATGAATGCATGTTTGGATTGTGTAACAATGACTGTATTACTTAAATGCTTTCCAGTACTGATTTAATTGATCTAAATATATTATAGTGATGCATTATAGAAATCTAAATGTTAATAATTACGAAAATTCACAGAATTACTTGTACATATGTATAGAACATATTTCAAGATATACAGTTCTCTCCCCATTCCAAATGAATCAACTCAATTCAGACATTTCAATTAAATATGTTTGTGCCATTACACAAGCAAGTATATTTTTTTACCCTCCTTTGTTCCTTATATCCTCAAGAGGAGCCGTGCCCGTACAAGTATGGCCCCTTTTAATTGACTCTTAAATAGAGTGTGATATTCAAAAATCTACAAAAATCGTTTTTTACAGAATTAGGTTAGCTTTTGATAGAAAGGTATATTGATGAAGATTTCTGAAAATGTCATTAGTTTAATCTGTGTTGTGTCTGTTAGTGAGATGTGATTATTAGTGAGCAAATGAGTGTCCTGCTGTGTTTGCCCAGGCTGTGGATGAGTGCTTTTAGGCCAGTTGTATTCAAGTGTATGAGTGTTGTTGTGTGTCTCTGTGTGTATGTTTGAGTGTTTGTCTCTGTTTATATCTGAATGCATAGTATATGTAGGATATATGTGTCCGCACGTATCTTCAGTGCCTTCTTTGATTTTCCTTTGTCTCCTCCTGTAGGACAAGACAAGCGCTCTGAGCCTCAGTAACGTGGCTGGTGTCTTCTACATCTTGATTGGTGGTCTTGGCCTGGCCATGCTGGTGGCCCTGGTGGAGTTCTGCTATAAGTCCAGGACTGAGTCTCGCAGGATGAAGGTGGCTATGCCTCCTCAGGCCTTTCACTGCAACACTTTAGAGGGCAGTTACACAGAGCTGCAGAGTTACAGCATATATTGTGGCAACAGAGTTAAGATATAAAATGCTTCTGGGTAGGAGATGCAAGCACTCACATTGGCCCACACTCTTTCATACTAACCTGACTCCATCAAGCTGCAATCACACAGACCAAGCTTATGCTGGGCCTGTACACTAACTCTCACTATCTCTGTCTCTTTTCTCAATAGTTGTTTCAGTCTACTCGCCCTTTAACTCTTTTTCTCACATCCTCTGTCTGTTTCCTTCCTCTCAGGGCCAGATGTACATAGACAGGAAGGTGCAACACAAAATACAGGCTCTGACATGAACGATTGGTTTACTATCAGTGTTGCTTATTATGTAAACTGCACAAAGCCCAGAGTCATAAAAATAAGCACAGATTCTCATCTAATAAGAGTTATTTTACAGAAACGTGCACTTTTTTGTCCCTAAACTTTACAGGATGGTTGCATTTAAAAAACACTTAATTGTAGGGATTCATTTATTTTTTAAAATAAAACAGTATGTTATTTGAACAATTACACCTTTTTGAACCATCAATGTGTTTCATCAGTTTGGTAAATTTCCAAGTACCCCCAATAATTTCGTAGAACATCCAATCCAGATAAATACTAGGATCTTTTATAGCAAAGCTGTACTAACAGTAAAGAGACCCAGGATAAAACAATGGACATTGTCAGCCATGGAGCTATCAGTATTGTTTACATTTTTATGTATGAGAAGATAATTAATAAAGAGCTGGAATCACAATACAATAATCCCAATAATCCCACGTTTTCTGTCGCTATGACAGATTTCTGTCAACAGGGAGCACTTAAGGTCAGTTGCGAGAGGGGGCATGGGACCACGTCAGGGAGCTTTTTTTTGTTGCTTTTTTTTGTTTTAATCCATGAATTCAGGAAACCATGACACAGGATGCCTTAGAACACACTCAAGCCTGTTTCAAACTCATGGATGCATTCATGCTTGTGATGGAAGTCACATTCAAAACAAAGTGAAATCTTAAGAATAAACATTTAACAGCTCTTTAATTTCTGAACTATGCGCCAAAATTCACTCTTGTGAATCCACCCCCAAAAACTGAAAACTCAATTGCAAAATAAAAAAGTATCACATAAGCATTAATATTGCTGATTATGCCTTGTTGGTCTTGCAAGCAGGGTAGATCTAAACTTTGATGTTTCACTCAATATACTTCACAACTGAACTGTAACAGGAGTTATGGATGAAGTATGGATGAGGCTTAAAGTTAAAAGTGTTAATTTGTTGGCTAATATTCTTTCACTACATCTCCACTGCTTGTTACAGAGACAGTATTGCTAATTTAGTTTGGTTAAGGAAATTCCATGTAAAACTTGCTTTGGCTTATGATTAGTTACATTCCCAATATCTCCACGAGGAATATAATGACCTACGCAGACATTCAGAATTATATAAAAATGTTGGAACTGGGTCTAAGTCCAACAAGAAAAACATCTTAGAAAAATGTAACATTTATTGAAACTAGATCCATTTCTGCAAAATTATGCTAAGTGTGATTGAATGGTTTGCTTTACCCCTGAGTGGGCGCTAGCTCACGCTCTTACCAGGTTACTTATGAGTAAGGTCAATACTTAGCCACAGACATGTTTTGATTATTTTTAGTTTAACCACAACAAACATTAAATTTGCATGAACTGCACCAGATATTAACAGATGTTTTGACATTGGTACCATGCCAATATTTGAAAGAATTTAGGAGAAGAGGTGCCAAATTCCAGCTATAAAAAGGAATAATATTTAAAATAAAGCTTAGGAAGAACAAAAGTGTGATATTTACCTAAAATATTTTTAACAATTTTAATAATCTGCCAATTCAGTTTTTTCCTTATGTGATAATGCATCCCTGATCTCCAAACATTTTGGCATAATCCTTCCATGTTTTGTGTTATCATCCCACTGACAGAAATGTGAGGAGGAGGTAAAGGTATTTTGTGTGGGCAGTTTGGAATAAAACAGGCCTGCTTTTCAGGTCTGAATCCATCCCATTAGCACATGGAAAACAGCATTGAAAGTTTACTACATTAAGATCTCTTACTTTCTGTGCCCACCTCCATACTTTATTCTATCAGTCCTTCTTTTTCTATCTCTACCTTTATGTGCGATTCCCAGTTTCTCCTCCTTAACTCCGTTGGCCCTGCAGAGCGGTGCTTGTGCGCGTTAGCCTCTGCTAGCCTTGCTGTAAGTCCCTGCAGGTGCTGCACATCCACGATTTCCGCCACCGTTGCAGAATCTCTGTCCATCTAGACATTTGTGCTAAAGCAGCTAGGTTACCTGCTGCCCCAGATTGTGCCACTCGATAGCATGCTAAGTGTGGCATCTACATAGAAATCATGCTAAATACACCCTCTGCTTTCTCACCAACTTGTTGGAAGCTAAACTTCAATCAGTTGAAACCTGATTTAAGCTGTGCCTACATTAACTGAGCTTCATATGCTGATGAGTGCAGAAGCACCCTATAAGAATTCAAACACCTCCATGTCTTTGAATGTCCCCAAACATCACCTTCACCTGTGGATTGCTCTGTGGTTTCTCATGATCAGTATCTCTATGACAAGCAATTACGAGAAGCTGCACGGCTAACAGAATTAGACACGAATTATACACTGGTGCAACACTGTAATGGAACACATTTAAGTGGATTCGCTTTGTTAACGTAATTGACAGGAGGTACATTGCACAGCTGTCCATTTTTCATATTAGTAAATCAAGACTCTCCAGTCAAGCTAATTATTCTGCATCAGGCGTATAACTTAATCCTCCCGGAGCATTCATGTGTAGTGCAATGAAATCATTTTAAGATTAGAGATTCAAGACTGAGGAAGTCGAACACACGCATCGTTAGCTGGTTTCAAGCCCACTAACTTTGATTAAAATAGACGGGTGCTTGTCCAATAAAAACAATGTAGCAGTTCCGTTTCTCACATAGCACTTGGGCTCCCGCACTGCTCTAATAAAATGAGGAAATGTTATTCATTTATCAACCCTGCTGTTGCATTGGGCCAGCTTGGTCCATTAAAGTCTAATGGGAGAAGATGGAATGTGATCTTCAAATCAAGATCTATTTACATATATGAATACAGTGATCAGAATAGGTGGACTGGAGGCAAGACAAACTGTGACTAAAAACCTTGCAAAGAAAAGCCTCCAGTGAATGCTTAAAGGGGGATTCCACCAGTATTTTTAAGTCTAATTCAGTGATTGAGATGTACACCAGGTCATCCAGAGGGGCAAGACACTTTCCTGGTCTGATTTTTCTTTTCAGTTGTGGTGAAAGGAAGTGCAATGTCTACAATCCATACAATCCAAAATGACCACTGAACCTAAGGGTTGACCTAAGTGTCTTCTGAGATTTTTAAAAGTAATATTGATAAATAGTGTAAAATTACTCCTTCGTGTAACTCTCCTCCATGAGCAGATTTAAAAAACACACAGAATCTTTACCAGGCAATGTTTTTGTACATATTTTGTTTACTAGCTTTCTGTGAGGTGGCCTTTTGGGGATATTTAACACTTCAGACATCTGGTTCCTGTCAACACTACTGTGAATAATTCTTTCTTGACAAGTCATAATGACAATTTCCACATCGGAAAGTATAGATTACTTTGTTTCCATCTCAGCCATTTAATTATGAGGGTATTTTTAATAAAATTAATTTCACTTTAAGTTGCTCGTATCATGTGTCATGGTAAAATTGTAGCGATGGGCAAAATTACAACATTCATTGCTAAAATAAATAATGACAAATCTATGCATGTCAGGGATATTGTATATTTATATTTAAATAGTATTTCACATTTAAAGAACGTGTACTGAATGCATGTCTTATCTTAGCATAATAATTTCGTTCAATTGGCTTTAATGCAATGTGTGAGAAATAATTATATTTTAGTTGTAATAGATTTAGATTAATAACACTACTGTATCTGAAAATCTAACCATAGCAATACACATCATGTTTTATAATGTCTTCAGGGGTCATATATTTTTACCATTTCACCCAACCTTGAGGGATGGGAATCACTATCTGGATTCAGCTAGGTGCCCAAAACCTCAAAAAGAAAAATATCATCATTGTCATAACAAAAGCTTTTATCTTTTAATGGTATGTAACGTATTTAGGAGTGAAAAGTAACTAATTTTAGACCACATATATTGGTCTGTTCATTATCAAAAATTCAAAGATTGTAAATAACTGCTGACATATTAAATAGCACAACTTGGATATGATAATTGTGACGGGCACCTGAGAAAGTGTGTCCCTGTGGTCTCCTAGACAGGTGATAATCATGTAATAATAAGAGAGGCAGCAAAAACATCATATTCACTAATGTTTCATGCCAAACCTAATTAAAACACTGGTGGTTTCAAACTCCAGCTGCTGGAGATCAACTGTCCTGCAAACTTTAGTTCTAACCTTTATCTTCACAAGTCCTTCATAAACTGGATGAGGTTGGTTGGATTTAGGCTGGAAGTTAATGCCAATAGGAAGGTAGATTTCTATTGGCAGCACTGGCGAGCACTGGCTTAAATCACCTCTTAGTACCTTTTTACTAAAACCAACATCTTCTTTCAACCAATTCTGCTCACACGTCCATTGCTGTGTCTTAACTCTGCCATTGTCTTCATCCCAGCAATCCATTAATGATGCCATGCGCAGCTCCACGCTGACACGGATGAGCGGAAATGGCAGCGGTGGGGAGAATGGCCGCATCATCGCCCACGACTTCCCCAAAACCGTGCAGACGTTACCATGCATGAGCCACACAGCCGCCATGGGCCTTGGCGCCTCAGGCATGTGAGCAGGTCTATGAGCCTCCAGCACGGCATCCCCTCAACCTTGACCATTGTCCACCCACCTGTCCACATGTCCGGCTGCCTGAGCACTATTCCAACGCAGCGGACGCACCATACTGCCAAAACACACTCTCTGACTGATCTCGGCAAATCCGCCCACTCTGAAACTATTTTCTAATGAAAAATGAACAAAAAAAATCTAAAACATTTCACCACAGAAAATAAGTGGAAGACGAACGTGGCGCAATAACAGGCTGAGAGAGATGCTTTTGAAAAAGCAGCAGGGGTCATTCGCATGAACGAGTACAATATACAACAAAAAGAGTGTCTAGTTTGGATTCCCATGCTGTGCCAGTATGAGAGAACTGTTTAATTCTGTCTTAGGTGTGCAATATTTTTGTTTATAGCAGTGTTTTACAAATGTTGTCTCTTATCCTATTTTCTTCGTGAAAATGGGGCTGCATAAAAGACATTATTGTTTTGCACAGATTGTTACGTGGCTCATATGTTCTATACTGACTAGCAGAAAGGAGACGTGAGAATAATAAGCAACCTATCATACTGATTGATTAAAAATCCTACTGTATTGATACCAACACAGGGCCAAGTTCTAGCATACCAAGTGGCTAATTTGCCCTCCGCCACTTTACATGGCCTACTAGAAAAATACACCAAATTGCCAGTCTGTTGATAGTGTAAATAGATTGTAAATCCTAACCTGGGCAAGAGGAAATTTTGATTTGTTGTTAATCAATAGAGCATAGCATATTGAACTTGTTGATTATCTTGCGACGTGATTTTTTTCACCTCAACAACCTTGCATTGCTGCTACGGCTCATTTAAGGTGCCATACCTCATTTGTGCCGAGATTGACTTGGGAGCATGTTGTAACATTTTTATAACTGCAGATTTATCCATAGCACTGGTGGAAGGACATTGGTGAAAATGTCACAGGCTGCTCTGGTTAAATGTGTTTTAATGAGCTTGTCACTGCTTGACCCTGTTATTCACAGTCTGCTAATACTGAAGAGAGTGCATCAAGGATATGAAAGTCAGGCTTTTGTCTTTCATAAAGCAGGACCCTTTCGATACAGTATTTCACTTTCATTGCTCTACTGAGGGGTTCATTGCTGACGTTTCAGCTCTTGTGTTTTATGAATAATCATGACTGGTTTTCCAGTACAGATTTTTCTCATTCCTGAAATTTAAAGAGATTGCAAAGGAAAATCATCACTGGCACTGGTTGAAGGCCTTATAAAGGTGTAGGAAACCCTCTAAATAAGCTCCATCCTCAATCTATATTGTGCTCCTCTCCTACTTCCCCAGACTGTGTTTTATTGTACAACACACCATGCAGGAAAAAGAGTGTTTTTTACTTCTTTATTTCTTTCATGTGTACTTTATGAAGGCACAGCACCCTGGGGTCCTTTGGGCTTCAGGTCAGAACATATTTTGTAAGCAGTGACATATTTGTAAAATATCAGAGAGACATTTCAGCATTTGTATAATAAAGATTTTTGAAAGCTGCGTGAATTGGTGTTTTCCACAGGAACCAGTATGTTGAGACGATTCTTCTTTAATGTGAAGAGATGTTGTTTTTGTAGAGGTTATGAGTTACTGGGTGACCTAGTCTTAAGTTGTGCTTTTGGTCAAGTGTTAAGCTTTTTGTTTGTTTTTAAGACCCTTAAATACAAAAGTGATTCTGTGTGTGCTCATTCATATTTTACAATCATGTTGTTTGTTATTTTGTTTCCTGTTAACTTGTTTGTTTTCTATTCATTGTAATAGAGAGGTTTGGTTGCATACAAATGTAACAGATGGAAAATACATTCAATCAATAATGAGTACAAATAAATCTTTTCTAACTAAAGCCATTAATGTTTCGAACAGTATTTACTTTGGTTTAGATAGCCGCATGGATGGATGGATGGATGGATAGACAGATACATAGCTAGATTGATTACATCCAGGTTTTTTCCAGGCTGACAAATGAAAACACTGTCCTAATAGTAGCGGATAAAGCATATGTTTTGTTGTAGCTTTGGAATATTACCACATCTATAAGTTACCACATATATTGTTATTATCAGTGTAATCTGATTATGTTATCTATAATCAGGCTTACTGAAATATGAACAGATGAACAGCAGATTTTGCCACAGCGTTTGTCCCTCAGCCACGTGGGAAAGACTTATTTAAGATGCTTGCAGGTCCTCTTTAGGCAAATATTAAGGCCAGTGCAAAATGCAGGTGCTCATCAATTAGATGTTGAATAGCTTTCTCCATATTTCAGAACTCATTAGCAGATAAAGAAAGGGACTAAAGCTTCTGCAGTCACACTGATACATTATTAGATAAAAGTAAACAGGATGCAGGTGCATGCCATCCATTTTGTGATGGTGCTTCAACACATATGAACAGTATGATGATAAATCATATTAACAGCATGCCTACGTATGTGAAAAAAGTAACAAAGTAATATAGTTAACTCTCCCAGTTTCCCAGGAACCAGATATAATTTCCATTTATTTAAACTCAGTCTGTCTAGGTGAACAGTAGTCTCACAGGTCTAGACATTATCTGATAATAAGGAAACCTGGGGACAAAGCTAAAAAACATGGCGTAAATGGGTGACATTTCTGACAACAAGCCAATTGTTGGCATATAGAACAGCAATACAGAATTTTAGCAACAATATGGAGCAACTATAAATATGATTAATTTAATTGTACAATTATACCAGCAACATAACAGAAAATTTGCAGTATAAAAATTACTATTTTTACAGGCTAGTTTATATACCATAGGGCAGGGGTCTCCAACACGTCGCTCGCGAGCTACCAGTAGCTCGCCGAAGAGTTAACGAATCTACATACATTTGAAAACGTGACCAGTCACATATCGTACCTAAAATCGTTGCTAAGAAACCATCAGCCGTGCTCTCCATTAATTTCAGAAATGGATTTCCACCAACAAAAACACTTGGTGCACCCCATTCTTCAAAACGGAAAAAAACGGAAAAAACACGAGGAATTTCACCAGCTGATCCAGGAGCTCCGCCTGGACAACGGGAGCCTATTTCAGACTAAACAAGGACCAGTTGGATTATATTTTAGGAAAAATTGGCCCAAGCATTAGTAAACAGAGCTTTTCCCGTGAAGCCAGTTTAACGGAAAGGGCAAGGAAGCTAATTGGTTGCATCTTGTCACTTGACCCACGGTGCGCTTGCAGCGTTCTGAAAAGTTGAGGTGTTTTCAACTGGATGCAGCGCAGACGCGCCTGAAAAAATACGTTCGCGTTATAAACCTTCCGTCATGAGCGCGGCTTCCGAACGTCTACATTTGAAATAATGGACTTGAGCGCGTAAAAGACGCGATATGTGAACACCCCCTAAGTCACTCGGAAAACCAACTTGCATGTATAGCCAACCATATCTGCCCCCTTCTTACACCAAATCATTATTTGCCTATTAGTTGTCAATAAAACAGTCAAGGTTGATGAGTCAAAGGTGATGATTCGGATTCAGATTCAGATTCAGATGATGGGAGATGGGCAGGAACCATGACCGCGGCAGGTCACCATACAAATAAGAGCCTGAAAACTTATTTTCATGATACAAAAATGAGTAGCTCACTACAATTTTCATTTTGTAAAAGTAGCTCTCAGAGGTAAAAAGGTTGGAGACCCCTGCCATAGGGTGTGGGGTGTGTGTGTGTGTGTGTGTGTGTGTTGGTGTGAGGGGGGTACAAGTTTTATAATTCAGAGGGACACTCTACCTCAAGTTCCCGCAGCTGATTGAGTATCTATGACTCATAGATACTCAAAGTACATAGATATTATTATATAATCCTTAATTATTTACTTTGTTTGCACATTTGCCTATTTCACATGTTACATTTGATATTTCATTGTTAATAGTTTTATGTATTTACATTATATTCCATTATATTGTCTGGTGCACCAACATACCAGGAAAAATGGGCAATAAACAACATTCTAAACTTTGATTTACTCCTGAATTAAAAAGTACAGACAACATAAACTGGGGTGAGGTATCACACCCTTTTTGGTGCAATACAGCACCACAAATTTAACAAGTAGACCCCAGATGTGTAGAATTGTGGAAAACCGCAATATATATGTGATGTGGTAAAAAAATGCCTATAAATGATTTTTACAATGCAAACTCTAAATATGCCCCCAAATTCATTCCCGAAACACTTTACGTTAATTTTAAACTCAGCTCTATACATTACTCTTTAACTTTTGTAACAGTAAACCCATATACACACTGTACTGTGTACACAAGAAAATATCCCTATGTATACTTTACTGTATTTCTTGCAAGTGTCACAGTTCCCCTTATCTCTGGAATGACAGCAGGTGTGGAGGCAGACAATCTTGAACATTTTCATTCGTTTTTTTTTCAAAATATAAACAAAAACAATGGCATGAGGGCCGAACACAAAACTCAAAGTTATAAACCAAATGGAGATAAGAGAAACACAAATCCAGCTTGAGAAACACAGAACACAACCCCCTTTAAATAACACATTCCTAAACCCTTCACAGTCACAAGCCCTGACAGTTCCCCCACCCCTAGAACGCCCCCATCCGGGCACAAACCCCTATAACACCCCAAGTACAGAGGAGGAGTTGGCGGAAGCAAAGGGCAGTGTCCCGTGAGCCCCACCCAGCCACATATTTCTAAGGTGGGAATCCTGGGACACTTCCCTTTGAGAATCCCACTCTTTCCTATGGAGCCCCCTACCTCACTGTCCTCTGGGGTAGAACCCCCTATCGGTAGTCCCTCACTGTCCTTGTAGGGGGTAGAGCCTCCTGTCTGGAGCCCTTCTCTGTCCTTGGGGGCAAAACCATGTACCGGGAGCCCCTCACTGTCCTTGTAGGGAGCGGAGCCACCTGCCTGGAGCCCCTCTACATCCCTGGGGCTGGAGCCCCTTATCAGGAGACTCTCACTCTTCTCGGGAGCTCCTCTCTTTTCTTGAGGGTGGAGCCACCTACCGGTGATCCCCTTACTGTTCTTGTGTATGGAGCCATCTACTGGGAGCCCCTCACTGTCCTTATGGGTATGGCACCCTCCGGGGAGCCCCTCACTGTGCACTTGAGCAGAGCACCCTCTGGGGAGCTCACTATTGTCCTAATCGTCTGAGCCCCCTTCCAGGGAGCCCCTTTGTGGGGAGCCTACCACTGTCCTCATAAGCGGAGACCCCTACAGAAAGTACCTCCTTGTATTCCAGGACTGAGCTCACTCCATGTTGCCCCCTTCTGTGAGTGATTTCTTGGCCTCAGGTTTCAGGCTATTACAGGGAGCTCACCTGGAGCCCTGAAAGACACTAGTACCACAGCAAAAAAATTGGGGGGAGACCCCTATCCCTGAGTGTTGGGGTGGCCCCTCTTCGATGGCTAAGGGCTCCTCTTGTGTGGCTAAGGGCCCCTCTTATGTGGCTAAAGGCCCCTCTGTAACTACAGGCTCCTCTAAAGGCTCCTGTGCGGCTACAGACCACCCTAATGGCCCCTCAGCAGCTATAGGCCACTGAAAGAGCACTCATAGCCTGCCCCTTTGCCGGGGCCTCTTTGTTTGATTCTTCCTTGCTGGTTGAAGGTCCTGGGAGGATGCCAGCGGGAGGACCCGGAGTTCTCGTACTAATGAATTTGTGTACTAATAACTGCTAGTTTTTTACATTGGGATTTCATTAAAGAGATATGTTTTCTTGTTATTCAGTCACCATAATAAAAATCTGCTGTTGAAAGGGGCCAGCCTTCATTGCACTTTACTAAAGAGTGGAAAAGATACGAGATCGTGCCCATTTTTTAAAAAGTACACCTTCAGATATGTTGAGAAACAGTGTGATATATTATTCTTTGTTTGTTGATATTTAATCTCAGATGCTCCAGGAAGTCTTTAGGCTGCAATCACTGATAAGAAAGCACGTATAGATCATTTCTGACATACACTGCTGGTTTCCTGGACTTGGATTAAAAATAAATTTTATAGGGTAACCATTGGAAATTCATTTTAGTATAGACTTTGGCTTCATCTGGGTCTGGGAAACCACCTTCATCTGCAGATCTAGTTTACCTGTTGTATGGTTTTATGCCTTTAAAAGTAAGATATACACAATACATTTGTGCCTGTAAACATGCGTGTTTTCTTGAGATCTTGCATTTGACAGTTTTAAGGTGTGCAGCCGCATCTTAATCTTTAGAAACTGCCATCAGGTTCATTATTAGATGTGATCCATTTCTCTATTTCTTTAATCTCAGAGGAGTGCAGCAAGACTCATGCTGTGACTGGGTTCTCCCATTTTTAGCTATAAGCTGTATATTATCAAGTCTGTTGAAAGCTGACATTCTTTGTTAGTGTTGCCTGAAATATATGTGACATGGTCTCGTTATCCAAGGTGACTGGAGAAAATAAATGATTTGTTCTGAGGAAATTGCTGCTGAGCAAATGGCATTGAGTGACTCTGATATTTCTCCATTGCAATAAAAACCTCTCTTTGTTAGCAGTCTGCTGTGTTGGTGTAATTCAGAGATGTTGATGAATCTCTGGGTGGGTGTGGAAGTGGAAGTCAAGTCTTGAGTCTAAAATACAAAATTTTAGACCCAAGACTTGACATACAGTTAGCTTTAGTACAGTTAGCTCTAAGATCTGCATTGTTTAAAGGTAAACTAGTCAAGGTGAACTCTTTTTCAAGCACCAAGCCTTTCTGTTGAGTTAATCCATCAGATACACTTACCTGAAGCAGCTGAAGTTTCAGTAAGCTTCATGAGTATATGATCTGTAACTAACTTCATTCAATTCAAATCAATTGTATTTACAGGTTGTCACAAAGCAGCTTTACACAGTCCAAGTCCGACTTGTTATTGTTTCAGCTAGGGCTGCCCCCAAATAGTCGACTAAACGTTAGTCATTATGAAGAGGGCTTGGTCGAATACATTTTCATTAGTCGGTTAGTCACAAAAAAAATCACGTGAAGTTACTCAATGAAGGGCTGCGCAGTCAGTGTACGACATCAAAGCAACGCGAGAACAATGCGATTTCGTGCCTTGAGGTATACCAAAGCGCACTCACTTCCATATGACAGAAAATGCTAAAGCATGATATTAGCGCGTTCAAAATGAAACT
>JBBMFX010000030.1:648375-659480 GCA_037832545.1 Rhabdalestes septentrionalis
GTGTGTGTGTGTGTGTGTGTGTGTGTGTGTGTGTGTGTGTGTGTGTGTGTGTGTGTGTGTGTGTGTGTGTAGGCAGTGTTTTGGGGATGGACTGAACTGGGCCGGATGTGCCATCATTGTGCTTTTGGGGCAGCAGCGACGCTTTGACCTCTTCGATTTTTGCTACCATCTGCTTAAGGTTCAGAGACAGGATGGCAAAGATGAAATCATCAAGAATGTGGTAGGTATTCTCTCTTTGCTCATGGAACAAGATTCTGGGCATTAACAGTATGCCTTGATATCCTGGTTAAGGAATGTTTTAGCAAAACTAAAATATATGCAATTTACACATCAGCCCAGGTCAATCAGCCAAGGAATAGAATAAGTAATTGAAGCTCACACCCCAGCATTGTCATCAGACAATCTATGTTGCATTCTTCTTGTGAAGGGATTTTTACCAGCTAAGTTGATATAAAAATGATGTTACAAACAGTAGGGAAGAACTATGAATGCAAAAGAGTCTTCTTGACCTGTCCTTCATATGAGTTTTTAAGTGGCTCTTGAAAATCTCACGCCTCCACAGGCTTGTTTCTTCGTGCTAACAGAGCTAATGCTAACAGAGCTAATGCTAACAGAGCTAATGCTAACAGAGCTAGTGACCAACGGCTGGGACAACAGAGCAGGAGAGTTTAGTAAACCGCGGCCACTTTTTGCCTTGAGCCCCACGGCAAGCGCGGCATGTTGAGCACAACTCGCCGATTTTGAGAGAAAACGCAAGCCCCGCACGGTCTGAAAACCCCTTAAAGCCTTAGCGATCGAACCTGATGATACTGAACTTTTTGCCACACACTCGTCCCTACATTTCTTTTGTTTGGCACTCTCACCGTGTTTGACCAAGCTCTCGTGCTTAAAGTGTGTAGATTCAGTGGCGAACGCTGTTACCTGCAGACTCCGCCCCGCAGGTTTTACAGTGAACACAGTGCATAGAGCCATTTTCATAGCGGAGCCACTCGGAGTCTTTCAACCGTTCTCTTCGAAAACTGTACGCGTCCTTTTCAGCGGGTGAATAAACATTCACCACATGATCACTATCACCAGCGCCATTATTTGTAACTTTAGACGCTTCTTCACCTCTCCACATTTACATTTCCCAGCTGTAGCGCCGTCACCTGACTGAGTGATTGACAGCTATCATTAACCAATCTAAAATCTCAAAGGCAGAACAGTCACCGTATCAGGATTCAGCACACAGGACACACATTTACTCTTGACATTTTTTAGAGAAATTACAACAATTCGCACCATAACAATTACATGCACTCGCACCAATGCTCCCAAATATATTGAGGTCGCCTAGCTTAAATTTCAGGAGCATATGTGAACAAAATGGTCGCAGTTTCGAGCCCTGATTATATCAGCTCCACTTACCGTTGTAGTGCAATTTCAGGATACCCCCTGTTCAGCCACTAACCAGGATGAACCCAGTATAGTATCTGTTCCCAGATACTTCATGGGCTTCTAAAGGGTGTTTGGACACGTTACCAAGTAATCACAAATTGCATCATGGAAAAAACATTTCTCAGCCAGTGTTGAATGTGATCGACAGAGTGCACACGTGCATGCAATAACATTTCATCAACATTTTTTGTCACTGTTGCGCTGAGAACGATCCACCACTCTAATAATACTCGATTGTTAGTTGTCCAGTGGGGTTCCCAACTAACTTGGTAAAGAAGGCTAAGAAAGATGAAGAGTGGTAAACTACAAACTGTATCTATATGGTAAGCATAGCTGTTTTGACATAGGGTAAGTGTAACTAATAAAATGACTTGTCAGTGTTTACCTATTAAAGAAAAATCTGAGTTTTCGCATGGTAGCCAAGTGGTCTTTTCACTGTGCTCAGGATGTCGTGGGTTCGATTCCCATGAGTGTTAAGCACCTCTGAGGTACCCTTGAGAAAGGTACAGCCCCCACACACTGCTCCCCAGGCACTGTGTTCCTGGCTGCACGCTGCTTCACTCGGTGAATGGGTTAAATGCTCCGGAAGAATTTCGTTCTGTTCACACTGTGTGATGTGATGTCTTCCCGTATGACAGAATGGTAACATTTTTATCCTAAAATCTACTTTGTGGATAGCAAGTGCCAGTTCACTATACTCTCCAACAGCTTATTGCTGAATGGCTCATACAAGTGATATGGCATTATACTATGACTGTTTACAACTCATTTACTAGGTGCTGAAAGATCATGAATTGTGATTGGCTGACATAAAATAAAACTTGAAAATTTGAAAATTGTCTACATTTCTGCATAAATATGACCTGAAGATAGAGCAGATTTATTTAACTTGGTAGATAAAGAGAACCAAGTTAAATAAATGAGAAAAAAATTTTATGAGGAAAATGATGCATTATTACATCTGTCAGTGGCAAAAGTATGTGAACCTTTCATTTCAGTGTCTGGTGTGACCCCCTTTCCAGCAATAACTGCAGCTAAACATTTCCGGTAACTGTTGATCAGTCCTGAACATTGGCTTGGAGGAATTTTATTTTCTTTCTTCTCACAGAACTGCTTTTGCTCTGTGATGTCGCTGGGTTTCCTCACATGAACTGCTCACTTTAGATTCTTCCACAGCGTCTAAATTGGATTAAGGTCAGGACTTTGACTAGGCCATTCCAAAATATTAATTGTATTCTTCCTTAACCATTGGTAGAACTACTTGTGTGCTTAGATCAGTGTCTTGCTGCATGACCCACTATGTCTTTAGACTGAGTCCATGGACGGATATCCTGACATCATTTTCCTTTAGTATTTGCTGTTATAATTCAGAGTTCATTGTTCCGTCACTGACGGCAGGAAGGTTTGGCCCAGATGCAGTAAAACAGGCCCAAACAATGATACTACCACCACGTTTCACAGATTGTATAAGATTCCTATGCTGTAATTCAGTACAAACACTACTCCTTCAAACCAAAAACTTTTATTTTGGTGTTCTCCATCCACAAGACATTCTTCCAGTAGCCTTCCGGCTTGTCCATGTGACCTTAAGTGAACTGCGGATGAGCAGCAAATTCATTTTGGAGAGCAGTGACTTTCACCTTGCAACCCTGCTATGAACACCATTGTTGATGAGTGTTCTCCTAATGTTGGATTTAGAACATTAATAGTAGCCAGTGCGAAAGGCTTTCAGCTGCTTACTAGTTTCCCTGAGGTCTTTGTGACCTTGTGAATGTTACCTTGCTCTTTGAGTGATCTTAATTGACCGACCACTCTTGTGGGGAATGACCGTGTACTGAAATTTCCTCCATTTGTACACAATCTGTCTTACTCTGGATTGTTGGATTCCAAACCCTTCAGAGATGGTTTTTAACATTTTCCCGTCTGATGGGCATCAACAACTCTTCTGAGGTCCTCAGTCATCTCCTTTGTTAATGCCATACACATTAAAAAAAGTGTTTACACATGTTTGAGGACACTCTCACCTGATTGTCGTCCCATTGATTGAAGACACTAGACACGACACTAATGACACCTTCAAATTACCTGCTGGTCCTAAACGTTCACAACCTTTTGCCACTGACAGATAGCCTATGTAATATTGGATAAATAAATGAATGACCAAGTGAAAAATTTTTATCTCATTTATTTAACGTGGTTCTCTTTATCTTCTTTGAGAACTTGTGTGAAAATCTGATGATGTTTCAGATCATTTATGCAGAAATATAGAAAATTCTAAAGGGTCCACAAAGCACCACTGTTTTTGGTCATGTTTCCCGTATGTCGTTTACCATTTTTAAACAGGCACCACCATTTTGGAAGCGGACATAAAGATCAAATGTTAAGAATATTAAAAAAAACTATTCTTGAATTTCTTGCAGCCACTAGGGGACCACTACCCCTGGATGGAGAAGTGCTGATCTAGTTTCATGTTTTTGTGTGGTAAGGGAGAGTTAAATGTTAGCTGCAGTTTAGAAGACATTGTTACTTAACTAGTGCTCAGAAGAATGGTGCAGTTGTTTTGTTTTGTAGGTTATAACATGCTTTTAAGTGTCAGAACCAAGTGTGGTTGAGTGAACTGAAGAAGCTAATCACTTCAGGGTGAGATTTCCCACTAATCATCACAGTGCAGTGTCTGGTGTGTCATATGGTTTGTCTTTGACTTTCAGCCCTTGAAGAAAATGGCAGACCGCATCAGAAAATATCAGATTCTGAACAACGAAATCTTCGCCATCCTCAACAAGTACATGAAGGCTGTAGAGACGGACAGTTCCACAGTAGAGCATGTTCGATGTTTCCAGCCTCCTATACACCAGTCTCTGGCCACCACATGTTAAAATGAAAGTCTACCACTTCCCCCACTGTCCTCTGATGGGGGGCGGTTTGCAAAAATGAACCCTTGCAAGGTGAATGTCCTTTAGAAGCATTTTTTTTGTCAGTGGCAGACATACCTCCACACTTGTCCCAATATTAGATCCTCAAGTGATATGACGGTTTTATCCAAGCTGTCCTCTGAGCCTTCAGGCTCTACATTTTACACCTTAAGATTTCTTAGAGATCAGAGCAGGTCCTGCAGATCTGTTCTGAATCTGTCCAAATTTGCACGGGACACAAGACACATAAATAGCATTGAAGAATCAAAATGAAGAATAAATATTAAAATAACCAGAATGGATATACTGATATTGTGAATTTAGCTGATATTGTGAATGTTATTTTTTTTTAATTTTTTTTAACCCTTAAATGTTTCATACCCAGATGTTTTGTGATCTCACTATCTCACTTATAGCAAATGAGCCTTAGTTATTTTTTTTTTTTTTGTCTCTCTCGGATGATTTCTTCTTTTTTTGTGTGCATGCCCTCACTCCCCCTCACCCTAAAAAACAGTCCTCTTAGTAATTTATTTCTTTAGATCCACTATTTTGTTTGCAATGCAGTGTCCTGACGCAAATAGGTGATCCATGGACTTAATCTAGTTTCCATATTTATTTTTTAACTTTCACGCTTGTAACAAATTAAAAATATATTTCTCCTCATCACTCTGAATTGTTTTGCCTTTTGTAACTACTACTGACCACTGTAAATGTCACTGTTGGACAGAGTGAAGTATTGAGCGTTGTACTTGTTCTTTTATATTATTATGTGATATGTATACTCAGTATTTGCCTCAGCTGTGGAAAAGAAAACCTACCTATGGTTGCCCTTATTACCATCTCAGTGTCTGGATGGCTCATCTGAGTGTTTTGGTTTGTTTGTTTTATTTTTGTTTTGTTTTGTTTTGTTTTTGTTTTTTTACAAAACATACTTAAACATTTGGGGCTGTTTGTCATAGTGAACTCAAAGCTTTTAGTGCTGTGTTGAACAGTATATGAAGGAACGTTTCTAAATACCTCTGTTGTTTTAAAACTGCAGTGTGTATGTGTGCACATGCACAAATATATTAGTCTGAGCACAGCAGAGGAAAAGCTTCTCTTTATTTTGTTTCGCCCTCTATTTCAGAACTGGAGTCTTAAAAGCTTAGCGTTCCCCTCTTGTTTACCATTGATTATAACAGTGTTATAATATTTAACATTTTAATTCCCTTTTCTGTATATAACAGTAATTACGAGAAAGCTACTACTGTGAGTGGACTCTCATGAATTCATCCTGTTGATTTTGTTGCATTCAGGATCTCTTATGTTATTGAATTTTCTCATCTTTTTAATTACCTGGTTAAAAAAAAAAAAAAACTCCTTCCCAGGATTTTGGTCATACATACTGTGGGGTTTTTTCTTGCTCATTGAAAGGCTTAATTTGTTAATGATAATGGAGGAAAAGTTGAAGTGAAAATTCTGAGGCTTTGTTTTTAAACCCTAGCATGACGGGTGTAACATATTGTCATTCTGGATCTTAATGTGACATGGATTTTTTTGTTTATATTGTTGTACAAGTGATCATGTTTTGAAATACAGAAAACACAATAAGATGTACAACAAATGGTTCTACAAAAGAATTGAGAATTATGTTGTATTTCCATGAAATAAAAAAAAAAAAAAGATCTAACTGAACCTTGGCTTCAGCTTCACTTACAGTTTGTGATTCTATTTGTACGTTTGCTTTATTTAAGATTCAAAATTTGAGCCATACTTCATTATCATTTGTAAATTTACTTACATGGGAGTTTTGTTTGGTTTTTTTTAGCTGCACACACTTAAAAAAAAAAGGATTAGTTGTATCACAGATCATAGAAATCTGTTCATTTAGATTATGATTTTATCATTTTTAAACAATTGCATGATATCCTCTTGTTGTGAAGGGGATTTGATATGGTCTGCATGTGTTTTGTTCATGGTAAAGATCTTTTAATGACCAGCATTCCAATTCCTACAGAAATCTCATGAATATAATGGAAGTGATTACAGTGGCCAGCAGTGGATCAGTGATATGCAGCAGCATTAGAGCTGATAAGCAGGACAGGAAGACACTCGTATGTATAATGAATGGGCTGTCTCCTCTTCCGTCTCACACCTTGGTTAATGCTGGATGGGCCCTAACTGACAGCCTTGTCCTGGAAAAAAATCCCTTCAGCTAATGCAAGATCTAACAATGTGCAAATAAGCAAATGTGTATAAAACTGTTTTGGCTTGTTGCCCCCACCCACCCACTCTCTGACTTTGTTAGTTCACGACTAATGAGTTTTGGGGGGTGGGTAGGAGGGTGCTGCTTTAAAATAGTCTGCAGAGTAAATGTTTGCTTTTCACCAATAAAAATGACACCCAGCATTCTCCAATCCGCCAAGCAGCTGTCTCTCACAATGAAGGCGGGACTGGAGATGTGAAGGGAGAGAGGAGATGAATTGT
Organism: Rhabdalestes septentrionalis; assembly: GCA_037832545.1. Taxonomy (NCBI): domain Eukaryota; kingdom Metazoa; phylum Chordata; class Actinopteri; order Characiformes; family Alestidae; genus Rhabdalestes; species Rhabdalestes septentrionalis. Next base: position 655,191 of record JBBMFX010000030.1, read on the forward strand.
AAAAGACTAATGGCTAATAGCACGCTTATTGCTTATTGCTTATTGCTTGCAAATGGAAGTGAAGAGACAAAGAAATATTTTTAATACTGAATGGGTAATCTTAGAGGTTATTTGTATGTTTTTCCAGCCCCATTTGATTTTAAAATAATTTATGATACATGATCATATTCATAATTTTAAAAAAGCAATCTAAAATCACAGACATTTATGCATCAACATGGCTAGCAAGAAAATGAGTCTTTGAGTTACTGCATATCAACTAGATGCAACGTTTCTACTCGTGGTTTGTGTCAAGCTCTTCAAGCTAGGTTGCTGAAAGTTTAAGCTAACAGATCATCAAATACTCTCCAGTGGTGAGTTCAGCTGTTTTAGCTGTTTCATCTGGATACACCATTCAAATTATATACACACACACACACACACGTGTGTATACTGCATTATACACATATCATTTAAATGATTAATAAAAGTTCGTGTATCAATTAAGTCTCTGAGTCACCTCGTTCTGCTTTATGAAACTGTCCGCGCGTGGAAGGCGGGGCTTTAGCAGTGGGCGGGAAAAGAACTAGAAAAAAGTCTGAACTCTGATTCTTCTGAGAAACTGAACTCAGTCACAAACCTGGAGGAAGAAGTGAGTGTCTAAACAGTCACACAGAATTTTCCACTTTCCTCTAGATATAATTTCGTTCAAGTGCTCCTAAACATTCCAGCTTTCAGAAGGTTTGGAGACATGATGGGCGGAGTAAAGCAGGAGAGAGGCGATGAATGGCCCTCATTTTACTCAGACCAGGTAAGTTCAGATCTGCTGCCTTTTAAAACTGTCAAACTGACTTTTTACTGGCACATTAAGATATTAGAAGTTATTTTAGAAATTTTATCCGTCACTTAATATTATTATTATTGTTATTATTATTATTATTATTATTAGTAGTAGTAGTAGTAGTAGTAGTAGTTAGTAGTAGTAGTAGCAGTAGTAGTAGTAGTAGTAGTAGTAGTAGTAGTAGTATTTTATAGTCCTGAGCAGGTCTAAACACTTACTTGACTATTATAACTTCCGGATTGTGTTTCAGTAAGGTTTTAGCAAAAAGTTGCTACGTTGCTATTTCAAGGTCTATAGATTTATTCAACCACTTTAACAGACCTTATTACCTTGTTTCCATTGAACATCAGTACTTATTTTTAAATCTTCATATTGCATTTAAATAGCCTATTTTCTAAAGGTTTCTGCATGTTTTATTTTAGAACATAATAGCTTAAGAGCATATAAATTGACAATTTACTTTAAAAAAAATAGTTTTCAATGTGTACATTATTTTACAATAAAGTATTTAGTTAGCTTAGTTTTCGTTCAGCTCTGTTCTTCGAGGAAACATAAGATAAGAAATTAACATTCACGGCAGTTAATTAACATTAATAATGAATCTGTCACGTTTACACTGTATTTACTTCAAACAGAAGACCTGATTTATACCACAGCATTTATTTTGCAAAAAAAAAAATCTTTAAATAAAGAGGTAAATGCCAGTTTACCTTCAAATAAATTTTTTTTAAAGAATCTATTTTGAAAGGCAGTTGATGGCCTTTCAGCTCAGTGCTCTATGCTGCGTGTGTATAGAGTATGTGTGTGGTCCACTTGCACTTTATTGATGGACTCCGGGATTGTGCTCAGCGTTTCTCGTGTGTGATTTCCACACTGAACAGCCTCTTAACTAGGAAAGCGCTTCTGAAAAAACTGAGACACAGGGAGGGCAGAATTATTGCCTAGAATGTGCATGCAAGAAATGAACAACAGAGAACAGCAGGCACAGTTCAAAGGAGCCCTCTGTCACTCCCTCTGACATGAAACAGCAAAAAGGCAGGATGGTGAGTGACTTAAAAAGGAACAAAACAGGGGTGAAAGAATGAGCGGCCCAGTGTGATAATGGGGTTATCAGCAGGGTGGGTGGCCCGAATATATTTACATGGAGTTACCCAAGGCCAGTGGGGTAATAGAATCAGGGACGGGGATTTTAAGGGATGTGTTGGCTGTGATTAGGTATCGGAATTCCAATTGACGTGAGATGCAAGATCACAAGCCTGATTGAAGGTTACATAGAGCAGAATGAAATGATCAAAATCTCCCTGTTGGGTCAGTGCAGCATTACAATGCCCAGCAAGTAATAGACCATCATAGACCTCTGAGGGTTAGGGTTTTAATGACCTGCACCCATACATCTCCAACTTGTCTTGAGGTCCCTCTTGTCCTGTCCAACCAACAAAGATATTTGTTAGTCAGTAACCTAAATCGGACCCGAACTGCAATAGTTATCAAAAGCCTTTTCACTTTCAGATCCAACCCGCCCACGCCCAAATTTCCTAATAAGCAGACCAGAATCTCTCCGACCCACATGTCCATCTACACAGCACTAAAACCTGCCACTTTGCATACCTTTGCTTCTTGATCATGATCACATTCTTGGGTGCCTCTGAAATATTTGACTGACACTTCTATGACATTTGTTCTTCTTGTTTTAGGTGTACTGTGGAACAGAGAGTCTGCGATTGAGCAGCGGGGCGTATTCCTCTTCTGATCATCCTTACCAATGCTATGGCCCACAGAGGGAATCGCTGACAGGACGAGATGCAGGGAGACTTGAGAGTGTCCTGGCCCAGCAACCTCAACAGAAATGCCCGGATACTGAGCCTAATGGACCAGAGTTTCCTGATCTGAAAACGGTGTACCGGCGAACCTTCAACCACTCGAAGCCTCCGTATTCCTACATCTCTCTCATTTACATGGCCATTCAGCAGTCACCAGCCAAGAAGCTTACACTGAATGAAATCTATGACTGGATCCGCCAGCTTTTTCCTTACTATCGACAGAACCAACAGAGGTGGCAAAACTCCATTCGCCACTCGCTGTCTTTCAACGACTGTTTTGTGCGTGTAGCTAGATCCCCAGACTCTCCAGGGAAAGGCTCCTTCTGGACATTGCACCCGGACTCAGGCAACATGTTTGAGAATGGCTGCTATATGCGCCGCCAGAAGCGCTTCCGATGCCCAAGTGGCACATCGCCACATGCGACTAAAAACTTGTGCAAAAAGGTGGACAGGGAGATGGTGCAGGAGGAGGGCAAGAAGAAGAAGTCTGTGGTTATAGCTTCCATGTCCTCTGCACCCGCGCAGCTTCCAGTCCCAGCAACCCTGCCCCAGGCAACGAATTGCTCTCCAATGCCAAAGTCACCCTCAGATACCCCACCTCTGCAGCATTCCACCCACACACTGAACTCATTTCCTTCCCCAAGTACAGATCCTTCTGCACACCCGCCAACTGTATCATTTCCCAGCATGCCCACAGCCAGCCCAGGCCTTCTATCCAACGCTTCCCGCCCCATGGATGCCTGTGCTAATGGGGAACACTTCTTCCACCAACCCCTCTCCGTGCCCACACTTGTGGACTTCCAGTGCTATGAGGCTCCTCTGAATTACCCAGTCTACTATCCATCATCAAACTCCAACATCCATCACTATAATCCTTATTTTACAGGCAGAGAAGAAACCTCTTATGCAGGAGACTCTGTTTATTACTCTGGCCTCAGCATGTGTTCTGTGCCGGTTCTAAGCTAGTCTTGAAGCACTGTTTTACCAGTCTGTATAAATTAAACACTTAAAAATAAAGGTACTAAACAGGGTGTTTTGGAGTGGTGCCACTGAAAACTCAAGGAACCATTCCATGTTCAAAACCATTTTAGAGACGTTCTTTTAAAGATGGAGGAGTAGGACTATTCATTTGTTTCTGCTTGACAACTTCAAAATGCGTTTACCTGTTGTACATGTTAGATAATAAAAATGCCCTCATAACAAATATACAGTTGTACTTGATTTATTTAACCAGGCTGAGACGGGAAAAGCGTCAGTGACTTTAATTCATTATTATACTTAGGTGTTGTTTTAGAATTGCTGAAACTCAACATTTGTATTTTTAATAATCATACACACAATTTTCATTCAAAATACCTTCAAAATCTCAGGGAATGATCTTCAAAATATTTAGTATAAATTTTTTTCCCATGCATTTTTATTTTAATTTGATTTTTTTACATCCATATGCTTCTGATATTTTATTTTTTATTTATTTTACTTTTAAATACATTGCATGTTTAAATAATTTTGAGCAGGATTTAAAGCAGTACCATATTTTTCACTTATTGCCTCACCCCGAAATTCACATATTGTCAGATACCAGACACTGGAACAGTTGTTATATTTTATGGACTGGAAAATCATGATAGCTCAAAAAATCTGTTTTTG
>JBBMFX010000030.1:659580-678129 GCA_037832545.1 Rhabdalestes septentrionalis
CAGTTAAATTCTCCCCCTCCTGCCAAGAGAAGGTGTGGGACTCGGGAAATGTGCTCAAAAAGTTCTCTTTTGACCAGTTCAGCTGTTGAGCTGGCAACATTCCCTGAGCATTGGTTGGCACACCTGCTTCAGACAGCATATCTGCAATACGGGAGTTGTCTATATCCCATAGTGAGATACCAAAGGAATGTTTGAAAGAGAACTTTAGGTTACTCATGTTACCTCGGTTCTCTGATAACATGAGTGAGGTATCTCACCACACTTCCCTCCTTGCAGTAGCACGGGGAAGAGATATGCTGAGAATGAGGTAGGACCATCATGCAGTGACATATATAGGGGGAGGCGGGACTCCCGCATCACTGTCGTGATTGGTCTGTCAACCAACAGACTTGGTGCTATTGGTGCTTCCAGGATTGGTCACGCCCGAGGCGATTCCCATAGTGAGATACCGAAGGAATGTTTGAAAGAGAACTGGGGTTACGTGAGTAGCCTAAAGTTCTGGCATGTTCTTTCCACTCTGTCTGGTAACATGGGGGTTGATGTTGTGGCCTGGCCAAGCCTCAAGTTTACTCTGAAAATCTCTACGTGTTGCATTTTTGCTTTAGCTCTTTATTTTGTGAATGATCAACTATACATGGAGCAGACAGACATATGGATGAAAAATGCCAAATGGCAAATGGGCCACAGCCCACAAGTAAACATTAGATATGTCTCAGGTTGGATTCATAACAAACTGGCTTGCTGAAACCTGTCATCAAGTATTATTTTGGCACTCCACTGACCAGTCATCATTTAATTTCATATTAATATGATTACACACATGCATCTGCTTAGGTTTCTCCTAACATCACTGCCCACTTCAAACAGCCCAAATAACTCAGGCTTTTCTGCACATTATCTGTTGAGCTGCTGCAATATTTGCGCAATTATAGTAATTGCTCTTTACCTTTGTTTTGCATTTTTGTACATGTAACCCTCTGTTCTGCATTTTTGTACATAACTCTCTGCTGCCTGAACACAATATCTGTCATAATACTGTATTCATTCAGACTTGTACCGTAGCTTTTGTTGATTGCACTAAATTTTGCTTTATCCAATTGTATTGCTGCTATTGTGGGGTTTTTTGCACTCTCTTGTCTGCGTTTGTGGTCTTTTTGTGTCTGTTTTATGTTGCACCATGGTTCTGGCAGCCCACTGTTTCGTTTCACTTTGCACTGTGTGTATATGGTTGAAATTACAATAAAATCTACTTGATCATTGTTTGCTTTGTTATTTTAAAAGGAGTGCTGTCTTATGCCAGAATACACTGTGCAGTTCTAGACAATATGATTATTTATGGCAACTTACAATTCATGTTGATATCACCCATGTCCTTTGGCTGATACCTACTATTTATATACTCAGACGGTAGGAACATGCTCAGTCTGACTGCTGTGACATGGGTACTCGCCCTGACAGTCCACTAACAATTTCCAATAAAGTTGTTAAATTCTACAGAATGAAACATTGCAAAATGCTGAGAAAGCATGGATCAGATTTAGTGCCACACTAAAGACAAATGTGTGACCCATAGCTCTGCAGTTCACCATCTGTGCTGAAATTGTAGTTTACCAAGTCATGTTAATTGAGGTCTTCCTGTTTCATGCAATGAAGAAGGACTGGATTGAGAGAAGGAACTTATTGTGAAGTATTGTCAATTTCCTGATGTACTGAGCATTTCCTGTTATCCTACTTTTCTTTTGTTATTTCAACTTTTTTGACGTGAATTTTTTCTTTGCCTCTGACACACCTGATCACAGTTTTTGACTTTTTCTGTTTTTGTTCTTGAATTACACATTTACATTACAGATTTTGCATTTCAAACTCTGTCATACATGTTTGCCTAATTGAATTTACCCCAATGGATTTTAACATTAAATTTCAAACTAGAGTCCTCTCCTTGTCAGTCATTAAAACCAGGAGGTGATGTACAGAGCAGGACTATGTATGGACTCTTTATGGTGTCTCCATTGAATGGAAATCCATCCAAATATCTGCCTGGTCAATCAGAGCTTACTCAGCCATTTATTGCCTCCTCATACTGCACTTCACATAGTGGCTTATTAAGCTGAAATTTGGCCCGGTCCTGAAGTTTTGTTGCCAAGGACCAAATTAGGATAGTTAAACAAGCAAAACTTACACAGTGTATGTCTGGCTTAATATGAGAGGAGATACTGAGAGGGCTTTTAGTTGCCTAATGTCAGTACACTCAGATTTGATCATTCTTATTTCTGAAACCTATTGATTTGAATGATTAGAAAATTCCAAGTGCTCCTCTTTGGAGTGTCCCATTTCGTAATACAGGGTACTTGCATCACTGCAAAAGCCTTACAAAATAAAATACATGATTTGTTGCCCAAATGCCTGCATGTGCTGCCTTAGTGGAGGCTAATGCAGGCATGTCTAATGGACAGGGAGGGATTGAAAAGGTTTTCAGTTCCCTCGTGTCAATACTCTAAACTCATTCCCTCCTTTACCCTCCGCTAATGGACCATGTTTCTCTTTCTGCCCCCTCACACACACACATGCACGCATAGCAATCAATGAATTTCCAGAGGACATCTTTACTAAGGAGCAGAGAAGGCATGGGGCAGTGCTGCTGCACATTCTCTGTGTAAGTATGGTATGCTGCTAATATATGCACCTGAATACTGATGTTTTGCATTAAATTGACTCCATTTAAATGTGTAGATCATCAAAGTTAAACCTATTGGATTGGTTATTTTATCTAATGTATACAAACACGCAGTTCAGTGACAAGCATAATATTCAAGTATGTTCCCAGGAAAGGTGAATTCCACTTTTATTTGATCTATCCCTGGAATAAGGATTATGTTATTAGGGTTTCAGATGGGAAACTAGTATTTCTACTCTATGCTAAAAGAATGTTTGCAAACCTGAAGCAGCTTGTTCTATTACAAAGTACACCAAGGACAGGATAGTACTGTATTTCATTAGCAATATAGAAAGCATGTTTTTGTGGTTTCGTTGTTTTAACACACCCAATTCATAGAGATGTTAAAAGACTGACCAGTTGTATGAAGTGGGTTGGGAGCAATGAAAGGTACGGTTGTATTTTTTGGGTGATTGTGTTAAATTGTAAAATATTTTCTACATGTTGGATAGACTCAAGTTTTTTAAAATCATATTTAAACCTGCATTAATACAATCCACTGCTCCCCTGTGCTAGAAGAATTTACACACCACTGACAGCTCGCATCCATAAAAACACAATTTGGGGGGGTTTGTTTTATTAAAATGTTCTTTCAAAGCAATCTGAGCACCCAGGCAATTATCAGGACCATGAAACCATAAGTCCACTTGGCACCAGGAACACCAGTTTAAAATTTTTCCCATTTTCAATCAAATAGGCAATAGAAATAATCAAAAGTCTGAAAAGCACTTTCATGGTATTAACAGACTGTGATATGTGTATCACCCCACCCAGCTCTAGGCTAAAGCAGAACAGATATGCTACCATGTCCCTTATGACTCTTCTTGTTTATGTCCACAGGCAATTTACATGTTCTACGCCCTTGCCATTGTTTGTGATGTGTATTTTGTGCCGTCTCTGGAAAAGATCTGTGAGGTCAGAATTGTTCTCTCAGTGAAATTGCGTTTACCTTTACTGGGTTATCTGTTACGTTTATACTATACGTATTTTTGGGGGTCTGCAGAACCTGCATCTGAGTGAAGATGTGGCAGGGGCAACCTTCATGGCAGCAGGAAGCTCTGCTCCAGAGCTCTTTACCTCTTTGATTGGTTAGTATAGCAGGAACACTGCCATGTTCTTGGTCTTTTCTCTTGGAAAATCCTTCCAGTGTAACTGTGATACACTGTTGTTCTAGGTGTGTTCATCACCAAGGGAGATGTGGGAGTTGGGACCATAGTAGGCTCTGCAGTGTTTAACATTCTTGTTATCATCAGCGTGTGCGGCATCTTTGCTGGACAGGTTTGAAATATCCTTTACTGCAGTTTTCCCTACAATTGGAAAGACCTCTTCAACTTTCATGCACCTCTCCGTCTTTAATTTCCTTATAGACGATCTCGCTAACCTGGTGGCCTCTTTTCCGGGACTCTGTTTACTACATCTTCTCTGTTTTGGCTCTGATTCTGGTGGGACCTGCTTTGCTTGGTATTTAGAATATATCTTCTATATTCTGTTCATTCTAAGCTTGATTAAATACAGACTCTATGTTTTTGCCCTCTAGGTTATTTATGATGAGAAAGTGCTCTGGTATGTGAATAGCTCTTAAATAGCTATTGAAACAACGCTGATAAGTTTCAAAAACAAAATAAATTTATGGTACTCAAACTTTATTTTGTTGCCGCAGGTGGGAGACTATAGTTCTCATATCAATGTATGGAGTTTACATTCTCATCATGAAGTACGTAGTGTTTCTCTCTGTAACTAAGTGCATTCATTATTGATCTTCTGGTGTGTAAATGCACATGGTCTGCTTAATTATACGTTTATATGTGTATTAATCAGGTTTAACAGCCAAATTTGGGGCTGGATGGAACAGCAGTGTGGGATCCCTGGGCAGCCGTGTTTGGTGAGCAGCTTACGCCGTGATGTTGCAGTGGGAGAAGCTACAGCACACTGCGACACTTCCATGATCCTTCTGAAGAAAGGTGTGTTTGTGGGCGTGTTTATATTTTACTCAATTATTTTTTTACGCACGGGCAAATTACAAAAGATCCGTAACTTATTTTTCCATGATATTTAAATCTGTTGTCACATAGGACCAATCATAAAAGGCAAGACATTATTGGTTAACAGGGTAAATTAAAAATTCGATAACTGTGAGTCGATTCAAATCCATCAAATGAAGAAAATCATAGGCATGATTATTATAAAATGTATTTTATGGACTTTAAGTGTAAAATCTAGAAGACATCCAGAAATTAGGAATGTATTACAAACTCCTTCTGAATCTTTCAGAATATGTTAAGGAAGCAATTAACATTAAATTTATGATTCCGTGTTTCTCACAGCTGAGGTTTTCGGTTGTAAATATACAGAAGAGCTCCACTACCCAAAAAGATTTTGGATAATATGCACCGTTTATGTAAATGTTTGCATTGCTACAAAGAAAATTTATATATTTGGTTAGATTCCATGGGAAGCAAATTTTCACATATATTTGACATATATGACGACAGAATTTTGCCCGGTGTGAATGAGGCAAACATTCATTAAAGTTGCTCAATATACGTAGATATGAATTGACATTAATAGACTACAGACACTATTAATTCTGTTTTAAATGTTTTCCTTTTTCCACCAGTTTTAGAGACATGTTTTGGACTAAAAGCATCAACTCAGCCTTTAGTGTCTTGCGTTAAAAACAGCCCTTTACCCCTCAGGTCAGTGTGCAGGCGATCAGGATTCACCGGTGGTGATGGTGGATGAGCTGATGAGCCTGCATCCTCACCAGTTCACCTTTTCAGAGGCAAGCCTTCGTGTCATGATCACGCCCCACTTCTCCCCCCGCACCCGCCTCACCATGGCTGGACGCATGCTCATCACTGAGGTAACGCCCACTTGCCCACCACGTTGCCCAGCCAGGCAGGACAGGCCGAGAGGATCTGCGTTTTTGGGCTGAGGATTAACTCCCATGTAGGACAAGTCTTTTCTTCCTGACTGCACATGGTCGGAGAGTGGCTACACCATTTTCATTTTAAACGTATAACAGGTTTAACTAAGCTCAGTAATTTTTAAACAATCTATACACTGAATTGCCAGTTTACATCTGTTATAAGCACCAGAAAAGGGGTTGCAGTCATAAAGGAATTTTCTTCCCCACAAGCAGAATGGCAGGTGGCAGCCCCATCAGATTTCTGGGATAGTTTGGAATGTCAAATGTAGGTCAGAGAGGTGGATGTATTTACACTGGTAACATCTGGCTAAAATGTGTGGTAGACCACCCCCTTAAGTAGTGTGAGCGATCACATTTAATTTGCTTTGTGTTTACTATCCAAATTATACACAAGACAGCTGAAATGACCAAATGCAAAATGGACAGAATTTCATAGTGGCTAAAATTTGGTTGAAAAAAAATTGTATTCATTTAAATGCCTAATTAAAACCAAAATGTATTATTGCTATTCTTTTTGTTCACTCATGGTCTGCAATATTATTTTCAGCATGATATTCTGAGCATTTGTTAGTGTTATGTGTTTAACTGTTCGGAAATAATATGCTTTTTAATTTAATTTGATTAAAATTTATATTTTTATTTTGACTAGTAAACTGGCAGTCCAGTCTATACTGACAGTCCATTCCTACTTCATGAACAAAAAAAGCTTTTTTGTATCAATCTTAATGTCAGTGCCGTTGTTTATTCCATCTACATGCACATGCACGTACATAACTTCCTTGTCTGCTTGACTCCTGCCACTCATGCATGTTATTTTTAAGAGCTCAGGCCAAGCTTTACCTTATGGTCTTAGATTTGGATTTGTAACTTTGCAGCATCTGTTCTCTCTTCTCCATGAGAATGCTCTTCCCAAATGCTACCTCTTTTTGCTGACCTTTTTTTGGTTGAGTCTCTGAGACACTTTATTTCCATCTATTTCTCACTCTTTCTTTGTTGTCCCACAGAGGCAGAGGCTGATTAGGGACCGGAGCTCAGGAGACAGCGGCAGTGGGGCAGGGGACACTCCTGTGCAGGAAAATTCGGGGCCAGAGGGGCTCCCCTGGGGGCTGGAGAACGGCGATCCCCTGGAGAGTGAAACTCAGCCACTGGAGGACCCCAGAACGAGGGGCGAAGGGACAGCACTGGAGAGAGCAGCAGACATGGAGGATACCCATACCAAAGAGGAAGAGGATGACGATGAGGCGGAGGAAGGACAACCCTTCAGTCCATTCATTGTGCCAGGTTAGTCAATGTATGATGTAAGTAGATATGTAATGTAAGCAGGGTTAGACTGAAAATAATTGATCTCCTGAACTGGCAGATACTCATGTTGCCTAGATACTTATGCTGAGACATGACCCCATTATCATTTTTTAGTCCTGATTAGAAAGGTGGCCCTTGTGCTTAATTGCACAGATTGACCATAATCCTCTTGAACATTTCTAATGCAACATGGTACCAGGCCAAAGAAGGGAAATGAACAAGAGATGTAGGCAAACATAACATTTTCTGAGATTTTTTTGGAGAAGGGTGTCTCACAAAGTAGGTTATATTTTATTCATTTGAATGAGCACATGTGAGTTGTATATTGCCCCTTTAGGCTATGATTTCCAATTTCACATTGTATGATAAAATAAGTGAAACACTGAATCTGCTGCCATGGGCACATTCTAAGGGAATCATAAATCAACAAAACATTTCATTTATATTTGCCTTTATTTTGCTTTGATGATGTAATATATTTAATTTTACATGGACATTATTTGCATATTTAAATCACAGATCTTCTGCGTCTTCCATATTAAGACCGGGAATTTGTCTAATGGCACAATTTTCATGCATGAAAATTAAGAGATTGAACCACCCACACTTTTATGTACTACTTCGTTTTCTCCACTAGAGGGTGGTCTTGTAAAACTGTCCACCCTGCTAACGGAAAAACGCATGCATTTCTCTGCATGTCCACAGGAGGTTGCTGTGAGCGGGCGAGGTGGTTCTTCTCATGGCCTTTAAGCTGCATACTGTACTACACTGTGCCCAACTGTGTGCTGCCTCGCTGGGAGCGCTGGTTCATGGTCACATTTGTGGCCTCCACACTCTGGATTGCAGTCTTCTCCTACCTCATGGTGTGGATGGTATGAACCACTCTTAATTGGCCCCTTTTACGTATTTAATAGTGGAACTATTTATCTGATGAAACTGTATCCAGTTTTACTTTTACTTTATGTATTTTCTTACACTTCATTAATTCCTGTTCTCTGTTTCAGGTCACCATTATCAGTTTTACATTGAATATCCCAGATGTTGTTATGGGGATCACATTCTTAGCAGCGGGAACCAGCGTCCCAGACTGCATGGCTAGTCTCATAGTTGCCCGTCAAGGTGCATAATTTGCCAGTTATAAATTTAGATGTAGATCAGTTTCATTGTGTAACTTTTTATTTTTGCAATGACCAAACCTGTATGGAGACATATTGTTTGTGTGTGTGTGGTATGTGTGTACGTGTGTGTGGCTTTTCAGGTATGGGAGACATGGCTGTATCTAACTCAATAGGCAGTAACATTTTTGACATTCTCTTGGGCCTCGGTTTCCCATGGGCTCTTCGTACACTGGTGGTGGATTATGGATCAACAGTATGGATCAACACCTTTTTTAACCATTTCACTTTCTTAACTATTAGTCAGAAAAGTAATAATGCTTCATTCTGATAGTCCACTGTAGATGAGTTACATCTGATGACTGCAGATTGTGTCAAATCGAACTTCAGAATAGGGCTGCAGCTATCAAATATTTTTAGAATGGAGTATTCTATTTATTTCATTGATTAATCGAGTAATCAGATGAATAATTCTTTTGTGTTTTGAAACAACTATATCTATAGTGTGTTATGCAACATGAAAGGCCTCTTAAAATGTCTGTTATTCCTCACCAAAAAAAAGGTTTTTATTCAAAATCAGCATTTTTATTCGATTAAACCTTCAAACCTTTGACTTATTGGCTCCAGAACTAAGCCCATTTAATGAACCTTTCTGTGAAACATTTAGGATGTACATGAAAAAAAATACAACTTGTAGTTTTAACTTAATAAAAAAGGGAAAAGGGTCGTACCCCCCGCAATAGACCAACTGAGAATACATTTTTACTACTAATCCTACTTAAACAGTACAGTTCATTTTCCAGCTGTATCCAGGTGATGTATGTAGGTGGAGTAGAATGCAAAGCTGCAGCACCTGAACCGAAAGCATCCTCACGTGAACTCTACTTCTCCAAGAGGGCTCGGAGTCTCCACAAGGAAACACACAATTTCTAACTGATATGAATGCTGGTGCTTGTTAGAGCGTGCAGTATATTTGTAATTATTTGTAGGCTGTGTTATGAGTCGATAGTGAAGCATTATATGTAGCAAGAGATAAGTAGCAAAATGCACCAAGATTTCACTTCTCATTTCTCCTTCCCTCCCGCGCACACACACTCACATAGATGAGTTACATCTCAAAGCACCCCATACGTATGAACTGTTGTGGTGCGCCAGATTTGTTTTTACATTGTTTACAGTGCACTACAATGTCTGCCTTACGCAGTGTAAAAACTGGACATTTTCTGCACTTTATACACTCCAGGGCCTTCATTTCCTCCCATTTCCAAAGAGAGCAATAAAAAGGCGCTGTATTATATCTTTGAAATGCACATCAGTTACAGCAGTCTGAGTGAAAGAGTGATACCAGAGCTGTGCAGTGTCTACAAAGGGGGAGTGATACAATAGTAGAGACATTTTAAATAGATAACATACGTTAAACAAAGCCTCGTAGCCAAGAATCTGCATTTTTTGTAATTGAATTATTCGAGTTACCCAAATAATTTTTTCAGGCCTAGTTCAGACATGGTTTTGACGGGTCGGGCACAGGTCAGGCTCAGATTTCAGATTCGTGTCTACACAGTCTGCCTCTCATCTTTAATAGGTTGTATCTGACATTTTCTTATTTAGTTTTCGGTCATACAAATTCAGGAAGTAAACATTAGTGCAGCCAAAAGGGTGTTTATATTGGATATTTTTCTGTAACATGTCCAGTGTAAAGGAAGAGTTTTTAGATCACAAAGCCTAAGATTATGCTCTAGGCTTTAATATTTTGATGAACATATTTATTTGATGATGGACATTTTTTGTTGTAACATATTGCTTGTTTTTTTATGTTTTTCAAAGTCTATTAATTGCTATTACTATAACTGAACAGGAACTGCTACTAAAGCTTTTTAGGGGATGATAAGATCAGTTCACATCATAAACCCAGGTCAGTGTCATACAAGATGATATTATGTTAGGTCCAATCAGGCTTTCCTTTCTTACTATATTAAAAAACGGTACTATTTGACATGTAATGGCACTGGACAGAATGTACATAGCTCAATAAAAATTTGGTCATCTATAGAGAACATATAGGGGACTATCATAATAAAGAGTGAACAGAAAAGCAAGTAAACAGTGTGACAGTAGTTCTGCTTTGTTTTGTTTTGTTTTTTCTCAGGTGTTCATTAACAGTAAGGGGCTGGTGTACTCAGTCATTTTACTGCTTGCTTCAGTTTTTCTTACTGTAAGTACCAAAACGAACATACACTCTTACATTCTTTTTAAGCAGGCCTAATGAATGAATGAAAGCAGGAACCTTTTTAGCCCAGTCTCTGTCTGCCACATATGTAGAAGTAGATTGATTGCAGGGAAGCTTATTAGAATTGCGATGTTTAATAAATGCATCTGATGAGGAAATGCTACCTTAATTTGTTCATCCCAAAGAAACAGTTCTAAAAAATTATACATATGTAATATTGCATACTGTGATTTTGCAAATTAAGGTTCTTTGCAAATCCCTTTCATCCACCTCTTGCTGAACGTTTTGCACCTTTTTCACCTTAAGCTCTTTTGCAACTTTCCTTCATTTTGCAAAACATTTATCTGCTCATTACACTTAAATCTTCACTTATATAAAAATTCTTACACCTTATCTCTGCACAGAGAAATGTGATTTCTACTGCACTTTACTGTATGACACTAAATGTTTTGAATTTTTAAATCTTGAATCTTGAATTTTGCTTATTTAGTTTAGCACTGGAGCTACAAAACAAAGTCTGACACTCAAATATCTTTCCAAAAAATATCACCAATACCACTCTTAACACACTCCAACCACATCTAGGTGTTCGTTAATGCTGTAGAGTTTAAGACTAGAGTTTAACTGCTTTGTGAATGCCAGCCCTAGTGATATATATAAAATGATATAGAGTGGTGAGGTTTTTATAGTTCACAGTACATTATGCTGTTTGAAAAAACACATGTGCGCATCTGTTCCACCTTAATGAAGAGCAGATTAAAAGAGATACAGGTGATGTATGTTTACAGAAACAGTTGACTATCTGGGTGACCATTGATGTCTAGTTATCGTTAGCACAATTAGTCTCGTAGCTCCAGTGTTAAACTAAGCAAGCGACACTAGAACACTAGTCGGTAAAGAGAAAAATGTGTTTGTTTTTTAAAAATTGTTTAGGAATTCTCTGAAATGTAGCAGCTGGCTGTCGGTGTTTCACATGGTCAGTTTTTTCTGGCTCTTTGTGCTGCAGGTTCTAAGTGTACATCTGAATGGCTGGAGACTAGACCGGAGATTAGGCGTCGGTCTTATGGTCCTGTACGCCATCTTCCTTCTCTGCTCCATCTGCTTTGAGAAGCTCTAGGCCAGCCCAATTCTCACTTTTAATGCTTTTCCCTGACTCTACCATCTACCAGCTAATCGTAAAAACCCAATTTCTGCATTCATCCCATCTGGGGAAAGTGGATAAAACAGTGATGAGAATCTGTCTTGGCCTGTCAGGCACATAATACAGGCCACTGTACCACTGTTCTCCGGTTATGGAATAAGAACATACTTGGAAATGAAACAGAAATTGTCTTTTTCCAATCTCAGTTTAGCAGTGCACAGTGCAAGACAAAGTATCGCTTCTTGGTTATTTTGTGTAATAACTTAATTAAACAATCAAACAAAAAACTGTTGCATCAGCTTGAGTGTGAAAGGCATCCAAAGTTTACAACAATGCTATAAAAGTGTGGGGGTAGGATTGGTGTGCTTACATGTAGAATTCTAATTTAATTAAATGCTGACAGTTCCTACCCCTTACACCTTTAAATATCAGAATTCAAGCCACAGGAAGTGATGTTTACAACACACAGTACACCTCCTTACCTACCATGTGTTCTTGCTTCTACTCTGAACCTTTAATCAGTGATTATGTGAGAAGGGACTAAATCACAGTGCATTACTACTTCCAATTACAAATCAGTGCCCTTAAACACTTTAACATATTTTAAAATCTTTATGTACATATCATTTCCAAAACCTTTTTTTTATTATTATAGAAAACATTTATTTGAAATGTTTTTGACCCGAAGAAAACCTGCATAGTCAATCTGAGCTGTTTCAGTATTATACAGTTAGTTTTACTCGTCAGCCAAAAATGTCCTTTTGGTATTTAATAAAAGCTTTTACATTTGAGTGCTTTTATACAAATTGCCATCAGACACTTTAGATGTGTTTGCTATACGTTTTAGATATCAAACGAATCTTGTTACCTTTGCATACCTTTTAAACGCTTGTCTGTTTATCACAGTTTACATTGTATTTTTTTCAAATCCAGGGTACTGGATCAGTAGATTCGTTATCGATAGAGTCCTTAAACAGCATTTTAATAAAGAGCAACAAAAATCTGAAAAATACTTTTGAGGCACCAATGATGTTTGGCATTCCAGTCGGTACAGACATTTGAAACTTCAGCTGATTTTTCTCCTTGTATTTTAGGTCTAAATATTGTTTTGTGGTAGATGTATTTCACAATCGAAACACTGAGTGCACTAAAACGTTTTTGTAACATTAGCATATTGTCAAAAGATTTTCACCAATAGTTATTTTTATTATTTTCTTGTATGAAAAATTATATAATTGTCTCATAATATACAGTAATGGAGGTGTATTTATTTTTTTAAACCAATTTAAGAGCCAGTGTGATTTTGAAATAATTTATGGTAAAAAAAAAACGTTGCTTTACTTGTCTGTTTTTGAAGATCCATGACATTAAAAATATTCATTCTTTCCAATTATTTTCCTTTATATATAAATATATAATTTTTTTCCATTTTGTATATTAATGATCTCCTGTCGTGCTGTGTGATGTGCTGTACGCTGGCTTTCTGTGAGGAGTTAACTGCACTGATTTCTTTTTATCGTAATGGCTTTTATTTATTTAATTTGATCCATTTGTGATTTAGGGGCATGCCTGACTTTACATTCTCACCCCATTACAATTCCATCTGTATTCTTAAATGACAAACTTTGTACATTGTTGAGAATGCAATTAAAAAGTATGGTGCAATATAACAGTTCTCCTTTTCACAATGATTTCCTGGTAATATGACTGCAGTAAATTATCACGAGGCAAAACGTGTAGTTTTAAGCACATGTACATATGTACATATATGTACATGTATAAAACTTGTATCAACAGTGGCTGTATGTAAACACATTACATTACAAATTTGTTAACCTCTGGGATTAATAATAAAACACATTGCCCTATGTCTCTGTAAGTAACATGTAAAATAAGACACCATTTCGTATACTTGTACAGCTGTCACTGTTAATCCTCTTTTAAGCACCCAAGTGAATAAAATACAAATAACTGCAACACATTACGTACTATGAATTCCACAGTTTAGCCAACACATCGGAAAATGCAGAGTGAGCTTCTGGGGTTTGCAAGGAGTGAAGTCTCATTTTTAATGCTGCAATTAAAAAGAGTCATGAATATAATTCACATAAACAGCATAAACGACACTGTGAATGATACAACGTCTCTTGAAAAGAATGGAAAAGAAAGGGCAATTGCCTCTGAAAATAAAGTGATAACTGGGAGGAAGCTCAGAACATGCCTGGGTAGCTTTATGGGTTTTATTGCCTGACTGTGATGTCATGGTTTTTGTTTGTTTGTTCTCAGGACACTTTTCTCTTGAGAGATATTGGTAGTGTCTGATATTTTGTGGAACCTATAGACAGACTTATCCATCATCATGCAGTGTTGTTGTTCATCTGACACCGGCCTCTCTGTGCTGTATTATACACCCTTCACATTGATAAATACAGGCCTGAAAAGCAATAGCCGTTACCTGCAACAGACATCACCAAGCGTGCTCAGTCCTAGAATCCGTTTGAACATTAATAAACACTCAGTTCTGATTCAAGAGAACATCGACAGATTTTTAGGTTATGAAGGGCTAAATAAAATGAATCGTAAACTACTGAAGCCACAGATGTAATTTCTTTTTCTTTTTTTTACCAAATTTACCAAATTAGGTAATTAAAATGGTGCTTTAAGAGTGTACATCAGTTCCATGCCAATACAAATCTGTATAGATTTTGTTTCTCTGTCCATTTGCCTTTGAGACCCTTATTTAAATTTTCTGTCTAGTTCAAGGGCTATGTTGTAGAAAAATAATTTTTCTCAATGACAGTGATAGAAAATCATTCGTATTTGTATTTGTGTAAAATTCATAATGCAGCGCGCAAACAACCTCAGAATCTCCTCCTGAACTTGAGCGTGTGATGGGGGAGGGGGAGGGGAGACGGAATATCTAAAAGTGAAAGTGATCAATCGGTCACACGTGAACACACCACTGCACACAGTGTGAACAGCACGAAACCTCTACATTTAAACCCATTCACCAAGTGAAAAAGGGGCCGATTTCTGCACCCGTGTGGAGAAGTGTGTGGAGGCGGTCTCAGGGAGCAGTGTGTGGGGACGGGGAGCAGCGTGTGGGGAGCGGTGTGTGGGAACCACGCGAGTGTGTTATGGAGGGAGGGGTTGGGCGTCCCAAATTTTTTAAAAGTATTTGCCCGATTACGGTATTCGTAAAAAACACGTTATTTGTGCCAATCCGAATAATGTTTTTGTATTTGTCTTGGTCTCCACCCCTAGTCTCCAGGCATGAGGCAGCGACTCACCGTTTACTCACACACTCATACCTACTGTCACTTTAGAGTCCCTAACTCACCTGACACTAATGTCTTTGGACTGTGGGAGAAACCGGAGACCCCGGAGGATGGTATTTGTCAAAGTAACATCCACATGAATGCAGGACCCCAGGTTTCCCAGCAGATCATTTCCCAGAGCATCACACCTCCAGCATGCCTTCTTCTCATGGTGCATCCTGGCACCATCTGTTCCCCAGACAACTGACACTCATGCACCCGGGTGTCCACTTGATGGAAAAGAAAACACAACTCATCCAACCCCTTCTTCCATTACTCCAGGGTTTCTGATGCTCCCGTACTTGCATTGACATTGAAAAATACCCCATTAGTCAAAATAATCAAATTTGTTTGAGGTTTGTTTCAGTAAGCCACAGTGTTCCACAATTATACAAAGGTTATGAATTATATCTGTAATTTGTTTACAGGTAAAATAAAAGCTGGATGGGCATCCTGTAAGTGTGGTGATCCCAGCATTGTTGGTAATGTGGTTGTACAATGATTAGAGCCCCCCCAAAATATATTGATTTAGTTTTTGTATATAATATATTGATTCACCTAATAGTTTTTGTTTAATTATGTGCATTCCCATGAAAAATATTGTTTGAAAGAGACCTTTAGTGTACTGATTTAAAAAAAAATTAAAGATAAGTTGAAGTTCCTTTAAATGAAAGGTGTTTTGGTTGTAAGTTGTCCTTCCATCCTCTCTGGGCTGAGCACTTTACAGAGAGGCATAAATACTGCAGGCAGGTTTTCTTTGGAGTGAGGACTGGAAGTGAGGCGGATTATACGCTGATGAGAGTGGAGCGTTTGACATGTGGGTTTTATGATAAGGTGCTCTGTCTGCTCAGGTCCTCTGGAGTGGAGGAAGGAAAGGGTTGAGTTTAATGGATCAAGCTGCTTCCTAAGCTTGGGAGTAGAGTCAACAGAAACTTCAGGTTCAGTTTAAACCGGCAGACACTGTCAAAGTAGCAAATCTGGGTTCCTAATTCCTAATGATCTACTGAGCTGTTTCCCCTCTCACACCTTTATCATCACACCATCATAGCTGACTCAGTGGACCTATATGGTAAATAGAGGGTAAAAGAGATAGGATGACTGGTTAAAGGAAAGGTGTGTGGGTTTGAGTTTTGCATGTAAACTTGATGATTTGCCTCGACTTTCAGCGTGTTCCGGCCTGCCTCTCGGCTTCCTGCTGCTGTATGTGTTTATGTTTGTGTCAGCACACGTCTGTGGTATTCACGACTCGAATGAGGCGTCTGTCATTACGAGTCCCTGCTACTTAGAATCTGACTGCTGTAATTTGGGACAAAAGTGAGGAGCTCAGATAGACAGAAAGATAGTCTTGGTTAAACAAACAAACAAACAAAAATCCTGAGTAATCTCCAAGATTTTCGATATGCGGTGGCAAATTACAAAGTAACAATTTAGCATTTGATTTAATGATTCGTACTTTAGTACAAAGTAAATGGCCACATAATGAATGAGTATCGGCATCAGTCCCGAGTAATGCACCTTTTGTGGGCAGTTAGTGGAGCCCAGGGGTCTCATTTATAACCGTTGCGTACGCACAATACGGACCTAAAATATGCACACGCCTCTTTCTATGCGATCTATAGGAAAAAACCTGATGGCAGAATGTGCGTATATGTGCGCAAACTCTGACCCATGCGTGCGAACATTTTGGAAGAAAAAAAAGTGACTGCGGGTGAAGAGATTCCAAGAATCTAAACGTTTTCCGTCATGTGTACGGTACAGATTAAATTTTTTTTGTGTAATTAATTTCTTTCTTTGCTTTCCTCACACAAATGCTGAGGTTAGGTTAGGCAATTTAGTTTTTAAATGATATTTGAACAAAAAGACGTGGATAATAGCATATTTAGATTACCTAGGTGTGATTTTGGAGCTTTGTGCTGAAATGGGTCTAATGTTAGAGAGACGAACCCGATGGAACCGCGCAGTCCCAGTACAAATAGAGGTACTGACAACCCTGAGGTTCCTTGCAGCTGGCTGTTACCAACGGGAATTAGCCGACAGGTATGTTATTATCAACAATTAACTAATTAACTCTTTCGATGTAGTGCAATTCTTTTTTTAGGATTACTTTTAATTCTGACCATTTTTTTTATTTCAGGCACCGTCCTGTTGGCAGCACTCACTTCTTGCCACTCTTTTTGTTGCATTTAGGTTTTTTTTGTCACCCCACTACTGTGATCAGCAAACAAAATGTTTTCAGTTTTCAACTTCCCCCCCACAAGCACATCTATTTCAGTCTCAGATAAATTTCTATTCTAACTTTTCGCTTCGGTTGCCACGACGCTTTTTCAGGTTCACATCGGGGGCTTAAATATTCATGAGGTGATTTGCATTTACCATGTATGGTTGAACGGGGGCGTGTCGAGGGCGGAATGTGCGGCAAATCCATGTGCGAACAATCCCGGGTAGAGTGCGATTTATACAGCTGAATTTGCGTGCAAGCGTGCGCACGTATTCATAAATCTGACTTTTCCTTTGTGTACGCCATTTTCGTCTTTAGGTCGTACGTACACGTTCAGTATGAGTTCTACGCAAAGTTTTACAAATGAGACCCCAGGTCAGAATCTAAACAGGCTTAAATAGCATTAGGTCATTATGATGCCCATTGCTGGAATCAGCCTTGTTTTAAACTCTCTTTAATAAGATTTGCACAAGTCATGCACTTCTGTATACTGTATACTTTAATAATCTTTCAATTATTATTTAACTTATTTTTCATCTATCTTAAACCTTAAAGCTATTCTATATTAATTTTATGATTTAAAAAATGATTTTATTCATTTTATCTCTGCAAATCATACTGAATGATTCTTTTACCAAGAGCAAAAATGAAGAAATGTTTTAAAACTATAGCTACATTACTATTATTTTTATTATTATTTAATCACTGTAAAGCTCACAGGAGGTTGATCTCCTTGTTAATGAGCTTGAAATACACAGTGTATACAAAAGTATTTTTGGGTGGGCTTAAACTAGGAGGTCCCTTACCTTCAGGGACGGGCTTAATCTTACTGCTTCAGCAGACCAAGATATTTTGGACGCCGTGGTTCCAACTATGGAAGAACCTTTTCTATTCCAGCAGGACTGTGTCCTAATACACAAAGTGAGCACCATAAAGGCATTGCTGGATGAGTTCAGTGTGGAAGAACTTGACTGACCCACACAGAGCCCTGACCTCAGGCCCATCCAACACATTTGTGATGAACTAGATTGCAAGTCAGACCCTCTCGTCCAACAGAGCCATATACACTTAACAAACAGGCAATTGATGGCACAAGCAAAGTTTGACCCAACAAAAAAAGTTGCTAAAAAGTGTTGTCCCCTGAAAATCCACACTGTCCTACCAACAATGTTAACCCAATTTTCCAATCAATGTCTCAAGATCACACAATATTACCAGTGCTGGGAGGATGAGGGTTGGCATGTGCTTTCTCTGAGTCTGAGTCATGAAAAAGCAGCCTTTTTAAACACAACGTCACTCCACATGCTGGCTGAGTTATGTTACATCATCTAGCAGACACCTGCCCTGGCTGGCATCACTCTGAGTCATAATGGGATGAGGAGGACCACTCTGCCCTCTCTCAGAATGTGAGGTCTACATGGCAGATGTGGCGAAGTGAATTAAAGTGGCCTCTAATAGTCATGTGTGGACACACCACAGCACACAGTATAAAATTATTTCTCTGTATTTAACCCGTTTACCAAGTGAAGCAGTGACACAGGAGCAGTGTGTGAGTGGACAGTGGTGGTCTGGTGTTTAGGGAAGTCG
>JBBMFX010000030.1:718426-733007 GCA_037832545.1 Rhabdalestes septentrionalis
GGGGGGTGGCGATCCAGCCTTCCGCTAAGAATCATCGATGAGAGCACTAGTGGTTGGTTCCAAAAACACTGTAGTAGTGTTTTCTAGAAGTGTCTGCTTTGAAAGATATTTGGTCTGATTTATTTAAAATACCCTTTTTGCTACCATGGTCTATTACATCAGATGTTCAAACTAACGTTGCAGTGCATACATACGTTTAGGTGTTTCAAGACACAAAACAAGAGGTAACATGTTTGCTTCTTTTTTGTCACTCCTGGCGGCATTGCAGAGTAGGTTTATTATTTGGCACTTCATTAAAAGGAGAAGTGGTCTGCCCTTTAGGACAGATCGCCTCGGCCGGTTAACAGTCGTGTATATTTGCTGTGGAGTGGGGAAGATGGAAAGGACTGACAATCACACATGGGTAGTAGAGTAGTGTGAGACTTAAACCTTAAGCACTGCTCACAACCCCAGGGTGTCTGTTGGGTAATGCGTAATAAGCTTTGGACAGCAAAATCTTTAGAAGCGATAATGCGTAAAGCAGGTTGTACAAGTACATAAGTAATGAAATGTGACCCATCTGTATACCACCGGTTTCTGTTTTGCTCGACTTCTGATCGTTTGAAATTCAAAGCAACGCAATCCAGATGTACTTATGTATAATCAGCAGTGGTGACAAAACAAAATAACAGAAAATCTGCTTTTTTTCCCCCTAAGGACATTCTCCATTTTTACGCAGCAGACACATGAATAAATAAAGTGAAATGAAGCATTTGTAGGAAGTAGCTATCCTGGGTTAGGAGAAGCAGTGAAAATGTTTTTGATGATTTCCTTTGCCTTTCTATGCCTGCCAATTCCCTCCCTCATCACAAATATTCACACCAGAAGTTTCCACAAAATACCAATGGAACAAAGGGCAGTTTTCATCTTTACACAGAGAGCGGGACTAACGTGCCTTGGAGAATGAACTGACACTTTCAGGTGAAGGCTGTTTTTGGACCAAGCTCCCCAGCGCTCACACATCATGCAAAGTGTGGCAATAAAAGGGCTCTAGAAAGCGAATGAGGATAAACCATGGAAGGCAAGAGAGAGACAGACAGAGAGATAGAATCTGGTAGCTCGGGCTCAATATCCCCCCCCCCTCCCCATTCCAAGGCCCACAATTCTTCATAGAGCTGAGGGTGAGTGGCTTGTCCTGGTATTTTGTGGACAGAAGAAGAGCTGCTTGAAGAACCAGCAGGTGCTATGGACATCACTCTTCAGGCTGGGCTGGCAAAGGCCCCTGTTTGCAAGGCCCCCCAAGGCGAAGGAAGAGCGTAGAAATCGGAACCAAGGGGGAGGGCGCTTGAAGCAATGCCTGTATGAGAAACAAAGAAAAAAAGTCATTAAGTGAGGCTTACTTTAAACATGTCCATTAAATTACTGGATGCCCCGCAGCAAGATTTCTAGAAACGTAATATGTACAGTTATGTATAATTGGCAGTTCAACTCTGACAATAAGAATCTAACATGCCATTCCCATCTGATCTGAAGCAGGACAACAAATACAGCAAATTAAAAGTGTCAACACTGTTTTTTTAAACATTACTGCTTAGCATATGTTGGACATGTAATCATTCAGAGGGGGTTGATGCAAAGTGCTCTGTCAGAATTGCTCACAGTGGTAATGATATAAACCAAGCGTTTAAAGTCTTCAATGCCTCTAGAAGCTGCCCCACAGAAAGTTGGCACATTTATGTGGTTACAAATATACTGCCTTGTATAGTTTTATGATAGTTTTGTGATAGTAGAAATGGTTTTGGACTAAAACATTTTTTAATTCACATCATAGAAATATGTATGCCAGAGTAATGTGAGACAAATTTTACACCAAAAATGTTCTATTTTATTATTATCAACATTTCATGATTACTCAGAGGACACCCTTGCATTTGTCCTCCTTTTTAGGGTATTTTCAGCCCTGATTAATCTTAAAGATTTTAGATGGTTAGGGTTAGCAGGCATTCTTCCAAAACAAAGGTACCTACAGACTGATGAGGGGCATCCTAAAGCATTTTTCTACCGTTGCCTAACCAGGGAACAGATTGAAATCGTTTTTTTTTTTTGTCGGTCATCACTGGATTATGTTAGATTTTGTTCAATGACCTTATCTATGCATTCCTGTGTCATTCTTTCATCTAAACAACTGAGTGAGCTGTGTGTGATTTTTTTTAAGGGGAAAAAAGGCTTCATAATCAGTTTTCTTTTGCCCTGTGGCACTAAGAAGCCAAAGCCCACTTATTGCTCTGTATGTCTTCTGTTCTCTTAAAGCCTTTGAGGAAAACATTTCCTCTTCCTGAGTGTCTTTTCTGATGTGTTGTGGCATCTGGATTTCATAAAGCACAAGCAAATGATGTTCACGCTGCTGAGAATGTCAACAGAGGTACTAACCTCTTGATCTCTGCTCTTCAGAATTTAAGTGTATTAAGAAGCCTGCAGTATTTCAGGCTGGATTGTGGGTCAAAAGAGAAAACTGTCAAGAAGTGTTCTTCTCTTTCTGTATTTGCTCAAGCTGGTTACAAAGAAGGAAGCTTTTAATGTTTTATTGTTGAGTCCCTCCACTTGCCAAGAACAATACCTTTATCCAGCTGTTTCACAAGGCATGCTCCTCATCAAGCAAAAGAAATGAGTGAACATTAAGAGAAGAAAGAAGCCTTTCAAGTTGAAGTGCCTTCAGTGTGGCTTTGTTCAGCCATTCCCTGGCCCTTATCAGTCCTTGAAGAGAGTTAACTCTCTTGGTCTGATTGCATCCCGTTTTTAGCGTGGGTGATGAAGTGCAAGGCGATATTTCTCACCAGTGGAAATGTGGCATTCTGTACATTAGCCAGATGCAGGTCAGAAGCTCCTAGCAGGCTGATCCCAGGTGGGGCACAGACTGATTTGCTGCATGGTTCATATTTTCTCTTTACATTTACATTACGGCATTTATCGGACGCTTTTATCCAAAGCGACTTCCATTCCTAACTACAGGGGACAGTCTCCCTGGAGCAACTTGGGGTTAAGGTCTTGCTCAGGGACCCAGTGGTGGTGCTGGAGGTAGGATTCGAACCTGAGACCTCATGTGGGCCAGAGGCAGGTATCCTACCCACTGAGATACCTCCACCCCAGCTTCTCTTCCCTAGTGAAATGTATGGAGGGAATTTTTAGTTGATCAACATATTGCTCCATTTTTAGAGTGACAAACTGCAAATGGATTTCATTAGAACAGCATGCGAATTCAATTGAATGCTGAATTTCGCAGTCTATGAATTTGATGGTTGTCCCCATGGTGCCAGCCAATGGCGGCTTGATTGACATGCTAGCTGAGTGAAATGAGCTGGCTCAGCCAGCTATGTTGGGATGTGGGTAAATAGACTGAATGACGTGAACTCTGAACCCCAGGAAGGCATGAGAGGAGCCGAAGAAGAGGTTGAATGAAAGGGAAATCTATGTCTTGTTTGGGGTTGAAGTGCTGTTTGTGGAGTCCACATTGGGAATCACTCAGCCGTTTCCTTTAATAGAGCTACACAACTTCCTGTAGATGCCTTCAATATGCCATGAACAGTCTGTGCTTCAAAACAAGTATTGACTGCCCAGCTCACCAAGAGAATGCTTCACTTTTATTGACAAGACAAGGCATTGAACACTCCGAGGTTTGTGCAGTCCCCTGAGTACAGGCTGCCGTGCCATGACCTTGCTTTGTATTCACCTTCACAGCGTCACCACTGCTTTATACTTTAGATCGGAGAAGAGAGTGAATAGAGAAAGGAAGATTCCCAGAAAGTCCATAACAACAGCAAACAATCATTTGCCATAGATTGTACCATTTTATAGGATGTAGGATGTCTGTTTGAAAGCCTCTCGTATGAGGTTAATATAAAGTTGGCTTTGCAGGCGGGTGGTATGTGCTTGACATCTCCTGCAGAAGACCCCACAGTGCCTGCTTGTTTTGTAGACTGCACTTTCTGATTAAACCAATACAATGTACCATAGACCTTCCATTCAAAACATTTTCAGACCTTCTCTACTGCATTTATATGCCCTTAAGAATTTTTTTCTTGCACACAGGAGGTGCTGAATTTTTATATCCTTAAAGATGCAAGAGAATTCACATGAAACTTTGTTTAGGAAATATCAAATCATATATTTCTTTATAATGGATATAAGCCCAAGTGGTATAGATTTTTTAAAAATCAGAATTGCGTTTGGTAAGTGGAATTAACTGCCATTAACAGCATAACAGAAAACATTTACATGGGTCAAGTTGACCTTGGTAATTTCATCTGTTTGTGTTACTCTGCCTCCATTACCGATGACAGTATATTAGGTTTTGGTCTTGATATTGTTACAGCCACCTCGTCCCCATCGCGTAGATTAGTTTTCCCTTCTGTACTCTCTGTCTCCTCTTGTTTTCTCTCCATCCCTATACTTGTGTCCAGGTTATGTTGGTTCCCTTGTCCCCTACCTAGTGTGTATGCTCCGTTTGTATCTTGTCCTCTATATTGGTTTCACCTGTCCCTCGTTTCCCTTTAGTTCACCTGTTCCTCATTTGTTTCCCTTATTTAAAGCCCCAGGCGATCCCAGGTCCCT
Organism: Rhabdalestes septentrionalis; assembly: GCA_037832545.1. Lineage (NCBI taxonomy): Eukaryota > Metazoa > Chordata > Actinopteri > Characiformes > Alestidae > Rhabdalestes > Rhabdalestes septentrionalis. The sequence continues at coordinate 723,014 of JBBMFX010000030.1, forward strand.
TGAGTCTGTGTTTGCCTCCCTAAGTCTGTATGGTTCTGTGTCTTCTCCTGTATTTATGATTATTTATCTTGTCTTTCAGGCCCGTGTTCCTCCCGTTCTGCCCTGAGTTGGTGCACGCTCCTGCCCCCTCTGCCCGTGTCCACGTTTTCCTGGCCGTGTTGAGTTTTGTGTTGAACTCAAGCCAGGGATTCTGGTTTTGTTTTTGTTGTTCGTTTGAGGAGCACAGGTCTTGTGTCATTCGTTGGTTATTGCCCTGTTTTATTTCTTTCGTGTTCTATGTTTTTAGCTTGAGCCGAGGCTGGTGTTCTTTGTTTCATTCGGTGCATTCTATATTTTGTGTTTTTTCATTGAAAGTTGTCAATAGAACGGACACTACTTAAGCCAGCAGTCTGAAATCCAGAAATCTCAAAAAGATGCTATTTGAGTATAAAAATATATGGGTAGATCTTTACCTGAGATTCATGGAAAATGACAGAAAGGCACAGCGTGTCAGTTAGTTTCTCTATCCTCAAATTACCGGTACATTTTTGTAAATTTCCTAAGGGTGCATCGGTAGCTCATGGGGAAACGAAATGGTAATTTTGGGTTTTTTTTAGCTCTTCACAAAAGGGATGCTCCATTTAGAAATGAAAATCAAAATAATGGATTTGTTAGTTGTTAAGTGACCCGGATGAGCATATGTTATTAAGGAGCATATTATAAAAGAGGAACGCACTTTTTTAATGATATATCTAATTAGTTTGATTGTTCTAAAATGCAGAAGTCCCTGTTTTTGTTTCAAAGCTGTATATACCTTTTATATATGAGCAGTGTAGTTGTAGCAATGAAATGTCTTGTGTACTGGGAGTCCTTTTATGTCAGACTGACCTTGCTCTAAAATGGCATGGGCCCCTTGTGGGACAGGCGAGGCCGAGGGCGTCTCCTCCTCCAGCCGGAGGGTCTTTGGCTCCTACCAGCTCGAGCAGTGTTCTGCCGGATGGGAGTCCTCATGCTGCCCACTTCCTCTAGCTCCTTGCTATGCTCAGTGGAGGCCATAGGACCTATAAAAAGAAAAAGAAATTTTGATTATATTTTAACAAAACAGAAACATTTGCTGCAGCTATACCACAAATAACATCACATAAAAAGAGCCTCAGTAATAAACCACCATCAACAAGATGCAATAGCCCCTATTGTTGTAAAAAAAAATATATATAACTGTTTCAATGAAATTCTAGCTATACTACAGGGAACATATGGAAAAGGAGACACTAATAGATTCATTTCAGGAATGTGATGCAGGGCCACATCTGAATAGATCTGGAGGCTTTCAAATAGGGATGCGTAATCCTGGTCCAGGAATTTTACACCATTAATATAAAGTTCCTTTTAAATAAAGGAAACAAAACAGTGATATACAGAACCATGACAAAATGGGTTAAATGTACTTTGAATTGTTATTCTATTTTTGACAGTTATAGCAAACCTTGATTATAGTTATAGTTCTATATAACAAAAATATTTTCACACTTGGCTCTAATATCCATATCTTTATATGGGTCTTCATTACCTGGATCAGGATAGTGAGCTTATGGTTGGAGCCTACAGGGGTTGGGATTTATTTGGGCATGATAACATTTAAATGGGATCCTGGAGGATGACTTCTTCAATGTCAACCAAACGTAACTTTTAATCCAGAAATACATAACTGTGATTTCTGCAACAAAAGGTTTTTGTGTCTACCACTCAAGATTTCCAAGGATGCATATCCATATTAAACACTTCCCAAATTATGAAACAGTGACTGCTTCGGAAGAGTCCTTCAAACATTTACTTGGTCTGGATGGCAGAGCCTCATCTCCACACTCTCTACACAAAGCACTAGCAGGAAGAGACAGAAAATGAACTAAATTAGAAAAATGAGATTCTACAGACTGAAGAATTGACAAATATAACTGTAGACATAAGACATAAAACATTGCTTTATATTTACATCATCAATTGTTAATTTTCTATGATTTCACGACCATTTGTGATGCAAACAACTGAATTACACAAGAGACTTATTGAATGCAAGAATTTTACTACTGAGGAAACACGTAAATTTTCTTTAACAAATAAATTCAGTCTGAATTAAGCTATAGGCGCATTTTTAACAAAGCACAGCAATGAGCAATGTACTCAGAAAGCACGAGAGAACAACGGGAATAACAGCGCTATAAATAAATGACGTTACCAACGGTGATACTTTCTATAGTAACAAATAATCACTGTTACCCCCGTTACAACGGCGTTACCGTTACTGACAATAAAATGCGCGTTACCATAACCGAGTACACTGAAGCGGTTTTGATGCGAGCAGCGTCTCTCTCAGCCACAAGACCTCTCTTTCTCTGGGGTGTTTGTGTGTGTGTGTGTGTTTGTGTGTGTGTGTGTGTGTGTGTGTGTGTGTGTGTTCCGGGCCGGGGCGGGACACGTAACCAGTGATGATGATTGGTGTGTCTGTACACGTGGTGTAACTAAGAATGCGATGATTGGCTTAGATTGAGGAAATTTTCATGGTTAGCCAATCAGAGGCAGAGTATTGCGGGTGTTCACACTCACAGTCAGTCAAAGTTAGCTTCCGCAAACTGGAAGTTTAAGCGCTACTTTTCCCTCGCTAAGGTTAAAGGTAAAAATGTTTATGTGACGTGCAGCTTCTGCCCAGGAGAAAAGCGTTTCTCTGCGTCGGTGATTAGTGTACAATGTTTTGTATTTATTTTATAGTTATATATATATATTTAATTAGATTTTTTTAAAGTAACGCAATAATTACTTTGCCTGGTAATTAGTTACTTTTATAATGATGTAACTCAGTTACTAACTCAGTTACTATTTGTGAAGTAACTAGTAACTATAACTAATTATTTTTTTAAAGATACCTGCCCAACACTGCTCATATTTACCGTCTCTCAATCTCAATATGCGTGGTTAAATTTTTTGAGCCTACAGGGTTGCTGTGGACTGCATCCCAATAAACTTTTACTGCCTGAAGAAATCAAAAGTCCTCTATTTAGCTGTTGGATTTTTTAAGTGTTCATGTCTCCTTTGATATCTGATGTGATATCTTCACTTTTCTTATTTTATGGCTAGGCATATTGCACAATCCACAAATGCCTTGCATGGGAAAGTTACCAACATGCAATGTTAATGGAAACTTGTGGAGCTGATTTATAATAACACTTTGCAATCTAAATGAACTGAACTTGATGATTAGTGCATAAAAATATGTTTGATCATAAATCAATCATGTTTCACATGATTGGGTCCAAGCCACTGCTTCCAAATGAGTCTGTCAACAACATATTTAACACGATTCCATTAATCATAGAAGCCCTTAATTATTTATTCAGAGGCTTCGTAAATTCATCTCCCTCGTCCTCCTGTTTTAACCTTTATGTCTATCTTTGTCAAAACCTTAGACCAAAAGGTCAGCCAGGAAGACTCCTCAGCTAGTAAAAAAGGCATCTTTCAGGGAGCGCTCCACATCTACCCCAGTCCTAAAGTAAACAGAGAATGCCATTAGGCTTTTTCTGTCAAGAACTTGAATGACATCACTCACACTGGATCAACACATTCCAAAAGTCTCCCTAGGGAGTGATGGACAGCCTTTATTGCAATACCTCAGGGAGAAAATATATTTGGTGCCACATTCTGCAAAACCTGCAAGACTAAATAAATACCTACTGTTTTTAAATGAAGCAACTCTGGAGCAGCATGCACGACCAAGCCTTTTCATTGAGCTTTAGACTGTGAAGTTGACAGTAGGGCTAATCAGTACCCTTTGCTAATGTCAAGACTATTGATAGTGGGTTCTTTGCCTCTTGTGTGCTGCCTTGCCCTGGACAGAATGCAAACAGATGCTATCAGAGCCAATTACTTTTTTTATTCTCAGAATGAAAAGTTATGGATTGGTTTGTTCAACTAGTGCATCATGTTGTGCCAAAACCACAAGAAAGGCCTGTAGGATTTTATCTATGATTTAACTGACAGAAAGTTCCTTTGCATATTTCAAAATGTGGATGCAAAAGCCAGACGTTTTCCCAGAGGCCGTAATCCTGGAATGAATGAACAAATTTTACACATTGTGGGGGGGGGATTCAGTTTTTTCCTAATCCCTGGTGGGGATAGGGGTGTTAAAACTCCATGTGTTATGGGAGGTTTAATTCTGTCCTTCTGATGCAGTTTCAGGACCAGTTAGAGGAGTAACAGGAGTAAACAGGGATGTTAGCTATGCTACACCTGTGAGTGCAGCCCATCATTCAAGCCTGTACATTCCCTCAAACATGACAAGGAGAATAGTGTTGAACTGTTGCGAAGGGGGAACAGCCCGGCCGTTGGGAGAGGCCATAATTACACATTGACACCTTGAGCTGAAAAAAAGTAAATCACTTTAGCTGTCCTCCTCCTGCTCAGTCTGTCAGAAGCCCTCTCCACAGTCTAGACTTTTCCTGCGATCACAAGATGACACCCAATGCTCAGCTTTTGTAGCGAGCATATCTCAGTTTGGGCAGAAAAATGTGTAATGAAAGTTGCTAAAAATAAAGTCTTCTGGAACATACAAATGTTCATGAATTAGCTCTTGACACCCAGAAAAACGTGGGCAGACACATGCATTTAATGTCAAGGGCTATGTCTATTTTAAGCGCAGAATCATCCATTGACTATTTTACAACTATTGGCTCTCTCTCAAGCCACACAGCCATTTACAGAACTCTGGGGGATGCTACATCCGTTTTGCACGTGGTCATGAATGCAAAGCAACAAGGGCAATAACCTCGGCTCTAATACAGCAGATTGCATACTAATATAATTATTCCTTCTATTCTTTAACTAAATCCCTAGAAGAATAAAAAGGTTTTGTCATTTTATTGCAACATGAATGAATTTTCAGATAATGTGCCTGTTTCCTTGTTAGTGTAAGTTTCCCCACATTCTTTCACCAAAGGAAAAGTAATCCAGGAAGCAGTGTGCTGCCACATGCTTCTCATGATACCAACATTCTTATGTTGAGACATCGTATTTCATCTTAAAATAGCTCAAAGTGTAGCTCACACAATATGTTGCTGCTCAGTCTTGCTACTCTTAATGCAGCCATTATTGTTCCATAATGCGAGCATATATCTGCCATAACTACTTTTTTCGAATCCCAGCATGAGAAATAAACATGCAGCCAACACAGAGCTCCTTGTGTCCATCCTCCGGTCATGATGAATAGCCAGAAGTGCTGCTATTTTATTCTCTATGCTCCTTGATTCAGCACTCTCCTTGGGTTCTATCCATTATGTTGGTTTTTTTCACGTGGCTGTCTCATTGCTGTTGGACATATCGAAGCTGATAGCCTGTCCCTCTAAATCCCCACTCTGTCTCTCAAGCAGAAATTCTGCACATCTTCCCAAGCTTGTCTGGCAGAAGGGTGACTGCGCAGGGCACAGAAGAGTTATGAGGAGGCCGTTGGGTTTGATGTGTGATTCACTGAATCCCTCTGACTGGCCTAAATGTACAACATGCTGTCTATATAAACACACTGCACCCTCATGAACAGGCAGACACGTGATCATTATTAGAGACACATTAGAGACTGTCTTTTTTGTGGGATGGAAGGTCCAGATGGATTTAATCTTTTAGCCACTACTCCAGGAAATGAGAGATTAGATCTACTTATGTGCAAAGCAGAAGCAGGTGAGGACAGTGCAGCATTTTGGCATAGGAAGATAAATCACATGCCTTTTCACTCCTCAAGCACAACCTCCGATACCCCTCCTCCCCACAACTGCCCAGCCTCAATCATCTGAATGTAATAGACAATCAATATGCTATGTAATTGGATTGTCTCTGTTTGAACATAGAAATTGACTCGCTTAGTTTCCTTATGAAAACAGCTACAGGGTTATTGATTTTTTTTGTCTGTCTTTCCCATGCATCCTGCAGGCAATGCCTGTTTTTCTTTTTTGTTTCTTCCCTGTTTTTCTTACTTACTTTCTTTCTGTGTTTCAGGCCATTCATTATTAGATTACATGAACATACATCCTGATGCTAACTCAGTCCACCACTATTTTGCAGTGTCCTATGCAATTGAGGCATAAGCTGTTGTCTGATCCTACATAGCTTTAAAAAAAGTGTATATAAAAAGCAATCATTAGAAGAAGGATACATCTTTATATGTATATAGCATTTTTCATTTCAGTTAAAAATGATCATATAATTCTTTACATATTCAGTGTCCACCTAAAGGAAATGTCTTTAAAGCATTTGAGAAATTTCTTACATTTGATTACATTTTGATTTAGTATGATTACTACTTGGCTTCTGAAAGTAGATGTATGTGTTATGTAGAGATTTGTTTTATATCAGAACAATGTAGTACAGCTGCAACAGGGGTGTTTGTGTCAGGGCAGAGAGAATGTTTGCAACAGGAAAGTTCCATGAGGTCAGAGTTGACAGATTAAATCCCGAATGTATCTTTTCTCCACCCTATGTTGTCATTTATGAAATAACAAGCTTTTGTCTAATAAAAAAGTTTGCGTATGCAGGTGTAACTGTTATGTTAACTCGAATTAGTTACACAGCATTAACACTCTTTCTGAATTCTTAAACTAAGGATTGTTTGTGTTGTTTAGAGTGTCTGTGTGTGTAAATGAGAAAGGAAGCACAAGGGCTTGGATCCCCATGGAAATGTAACCATAGCTGGTAGTGGGTATCACGGCCCTGACGGTCTCGGAAGACCTTCATTCATTGAAATGAGCAAGAGAGAGAGAGAGAGAGAGATAGAGAGAGAGTAAGGGGGAAGGACACTCTTGCTCTTGCTGGCTTTTTTCTCTACTATTCACATAACTATGCCAAGCTCATTATGAAGAAGCTTGCCAAACCATTCTCCACTTAGTCATAGCAGATCACAGGCATTGTGTTCTCAATGAGACACGAATTAAGATAACACTCATATGAAGCACTGGCTTACACATGGAACAAGCCCCTGTTGCAGTGTGCCTCATTACGTTTATTACCATTGCAAATTATGCATTACTTGTTACATGCAAATTTGAGGAAGCCACTAGTGTTCCCTGAGCAGCTGAAATCAGCAGCATCCGTTCTGAAGCATTCTGCTGTTTTGAAGCCCTAGAGCCACAGCACTGCTTATCGCTTGCCTGACAGTAGCACAGGGCCTTGGCAGAAACTGGTACCAATCTCTAGCCGACTTTCAGACCACGTTACCATGGCAGCCGCTCTGAAAGGATCTCAGTCAGGACCAAAAAGAAAGATAGTGTTAGTTGGAATTGATCAGGTTTTCAACTTTTTGCTCATTTTGCTTCCCATGTTCCCTGAAACCCAGATTAGTGTCTGTCAGACTGGACTGATTAACCCATTCCTCCTGCTTGTGGAGGGTCTGGCCTGTAGGGGGCTAGTTGTGATTATTGTGTAAGCATTACAGGGGCCACTGGAGCTGTTTGTTATGCAGCATTGTGCTGCCGTGATAACACTGGGCATGCTGGGGAAATGAAGGCTAGCTTTGTTCACCGGTGGCTCCAGAGAGGAAGAGGGAGTGCATGAAAACTTGCCCCCTATGTCCTGGTGCGCTGCTTTCCCCCATAGCTCACCCTCACCCCACAAAAGATGCTCTACTTTGAGGCCCTATTACTGAGAATAAAAGAGCTGTACACTCCCAAAAAAGTGAATGTACTCTGTCACTACACAGCTCTCTGATCTCGTCGGACACTTTCAGATGGCAAGCAGCTTTGCGATAAAACTACACATGACCCAAATTAGTGCACAGCTTTAATGATGAGGTGAGAAGTGGCCCAGTTTCGAGTGATCAGAGCGCTTGCAGGTTCAAAGCGGCTGGGCTGCCCGCTGCCAGGAATGCTAATGAAGCTTGGAGAGCCAGAGAGACGGAGAGAGAGGCCGACTGAACGCTTGCACTGTTGGTCTGTAGTGACAGGGGTGAATCAGTGGGTAGAGGTTACAGCAGGTTGGAAACTCTAAATACAGCCAGAGTAGATCACACAAAGCACCTTAAATGAGATTTTTCCTGAACTGGCCTCCACGCTGAGCAGAATGAACTTTCAAAGAGGATTTGGTACAGAGGGGAGGTGGTCTGAATTTGAGACCTGGATATCCCAGTCAGCAGCAGCAGGCTCAAACTCGGCATGTTCACAGTTGAGAGAGAGGTGCAGTAGCCCCGAGATCTAATCTACAGGGGAAGCAGGATCCTTCAGGAGTTTGCTTACATGGACCTGCTAAATCAGTGGTGAACCACTCCATCTGTCTGTGTGTGTGCTAGGGGTCAGCTGCAGCCCCCCTGCTTTGGTCCAGTGCACTGCTACAGCGTGACCGCTGAGAGAAGTGTCAACACTGCTGCAGGCTGGGAGATTTTCTGCTGAAAGAACAAATTTTGATCCCTAAAGGTTCTCATGCAAAAAAAATGCCCACAGCCAGTGGACAGTATCTGTGACAACGACAAAGGACAGCAAAACTGTAACTAAGCCGATTAACTGAAATACTGTGCAGTTAATGAGTCAGGTGTGTGGCTGGTTCTGTTGCATGGGTGAATAAACTCTTACATATTTCTGTTCCCAAATATTTGCCCTGATTCTTACAGTGCATTTCAGGGTGAGTGAAGTTGCAGTCAGTATCATTCTTAGCAGCTCATTCACCAGTTCTGTTTATCCATGTAGGAATATAAAACAACACGTGTATAAATGAAGCTAACGCAGTGCTCCTCAATCTGTCCATTAAACAAATAGCCTGAACTAGATACATGTTTATGAACTCAATTTCGGGTTTTTTTGCACCACATTCTGAAACAAACTATACACACACCATCACATATGCACACACACCAGGTGGATTTTTTCTTTCTTGTGAAAATGATGGTGGCAGATGGGACATTACAGCTTTCCATTCCTAAATTACTAAAATGATTTGAATCAGAAATGAATCATGGGACATTTATATCATGAGCAATTTCAATTTCACAATTCTCTTGTAGTTGGTCACAATGATTAATATTAACGGAAACATAAGATGCTATGTGTAGAAAAACACCTTCAGAATATTCATATTTTGTAGCTTTGCAGCCTGAAATGAAGACACAAACTAATTGTTTTTTTCCAGCTGTATTATAACATCTAAATGAAAAATGTGATAGCATCATTCCTGAAGAAAATGAAAAACAAAATCTCTGAAATATATAAAGAATCGCTCCCTTGTGTTGACGCTTTGTGCTACTATCTTTTGCTTTAATTGCTACCTTGAGTCAATTGGAATATTCTCTACCATATTCATGCTTTAGGGATGGTGTTCTTTGGATGGTGAGCAGAATTGACTTTCTGACAGATGTACAGTCTGAGCAGTATATAGACTTTACTGTGTTCCTAGGGCTTAATAAAGCCTTTGAATTTTTTGTATACATCTCCACCCCTGAGATCTTTTGACTGTACCTTGCCACCCATATTTGATTGTTTGCTTTCAGTTGCGCTACTAAGTTTATTAGGCTGTTTTTATCCTTAACTAATAAAAAACTATTATATTTGATCACAGGTAGATTAGCTTGGTGTGCAGTGGAGAAGGTGATATGTAATGCCTGCCGGTAATTGCATTTACAAGTATTTTCTTGGAGAGGTTGATCCTTTATTCATTTAAGTGATTGTGTTGCATTGAGTAAATGCAACTGGAAAAAAATCTTTTTTGTGTGTGTCTTAATTTCACAAAGAAATAGTGAATAATTGGTAAGGGGGTGATACTTTTCTACACACTGCATATTGACGGAGGAAGTGGATGTATACGTTTCAGATGTGGGGCAAAGAATCATATTGACTATGTATAATTCTGTGAAATAAATCGGTAAATGCACCTTACAAATACTGTGTAGCACAGGGCTGCATGCTCTAGTAATCTCAGTGGGTTTCTCGTCTCAGTGGGTATCAGTGGGTTTCTCGTCTAAGTGGGTCTCAGTGGGTGTCTCGTCTCAGTGGGTGTC
>JBBMFX010000030.1:733107-751339 GCA_037832545.1 Rhabdalestes septentrionalis
TCAGTGGGTTTCTCGTCTCAGTGGGTCTCAGTGGGTTTCTCGTCTCTGTGGGTCTCAGTGGGTCTCAGTGGGTTTCTCGTCTCAGTGGGTCTCAGTGGGTCTCAGTGGGTTTCTCGTCTCAGTGGGTCTCAGTGGGTTTCTCGTCTCTGTGGGTCTCAGTGGGTCTCAGTGGGTTTCTTGTCTCAGTGGGTCTCAGTTGGTCTCAGTGGGTCTCAGTGGGTTTCTCGTCTCAGTGAGTGTCTCCATAAATTGGACAGTCATTCCTCTCCAACAGCAGGGTAACTAATACAGGGTAACTACTTCAGGCTTTTGGACAGAAACTGTAGAGGACTTGATACATGCTTTCAGTGGCATAGGCTTCTCTAATAAGCTCAAACTACTATTCACTAGGGGTGGGCAGAATGAAAAATGAACGAACAAAAAAAGCGGTTTACATTCCAAAAATGCTGTCATGAACTATTAAAAAACAATATTTATTGTATTCATAGTTTCTAAAATTTACTGCACTATAAATTAACCAGGCTTCATCACATGCCGTTTGAAAGGGAACATGCAATCCATCAGTGTTCTGTAACTGACAGTATCACGATGTGAAAATACTGAGAAACCGTGTGAAGTTTATCACAGGAGCAATACATATCACAATAAGGCTCAGGATTACTATTTACCGTATCGTTTAACAACACTATAATAACTCCTCTGCCATTGACTTCTTTTTGCAATAATTTTTTCTCTATTCGCACAAATTAAGCGTAAATGCAGTCAAAGCCTATTCATTCCATGCCCTGAAATGTCTTCACCAGCATGCCTCACTGTGTGTGAAAACATCTGCCTACATCACATTCGATTGGCAACCACTATACACATAATGCCTAATGTTCAAATAGGGAGCCATAAATCAGGTTAATATTTGGCCACAATGAATGGAGTGAAGCTATTGGAATATCTGGCTTTAATTAAGATGTTGGGGGAAGTGAAAGAGAGGGAGAGAGAAGGTGGTTAGGGAGCTTTCAGATGTTCAATAGCAGGGACCTGGCTAAAGGAGGTTGACTGGCTGGCTGCTGGCTTGCTTCAGCCCAGGTGCAGTACATGAGGCAGGTGGCCATTGCCAGATGTAGGAGAGGAGTTTTTACTGCACCACTAAACCTTATTTTTTTATTCCCCGCAGTCGTCCACCTGTGAATTCAGGAGAGTGAGTGAGACCGCCAGCTGGGAAAGTTTTAAAGGTAGTTTAATATTTTAGTGCCTGTGTATGCCTGCATATCAGAAAGCCTCTTTTGCTGTCGCACAGTCAGTGCAGCTTGCTTTAATGTTTTGCTGTCTTTCCCCACCGTCCCCTGTGGACATTCCCTTTGAGCTTGGGGTGTCAAGGTGAACTGATTTATTCAAACAACTCTGAATTGCATTGCACTGGCCTGTAACTTGTCCACCAGAGCATTTACTATACCGATGCCACTTGGGACCGTTTCTCAAAGTTTAACCTCATGTCCTCATGAGTTATGGGACAGCCCACAGACAACCCTGATTTAATGAAGGCAGTCATCCAGCAGCTTATTGATTTATTTCCAGATACAATTTAAATGTACCTAGATGCCATATATTGTTGTTCTTATGCAACCTCTGAGTCCTGAATGCATTTACTGCACAACTGGATGCAACAAGTGTTTGGAATGATAAATGCCAGTGTTTTCTTTTAGGTTCTGTTTAAATTGGGTGTTAACACGGCGCTGAACTCTGAATGCTAGTGTGCCAGGCACTGCTTCAGGGGAGTGGTGGTCGCCTAGTGGGTAGGATGCTTGCGTCCAAACCAAGAGGGTTCAGCATACCACCACTGGGTTCCTGAGCAAGACCTTTAACCCCAAGTTGCTCCAGGGAGACTGTCCCCTGTAGTTAGAGAATGGAAATAGATTTGGATAAAAGTATCTGCTCAAATGCCGCAAATGTAAATGCTTCAGGCCAGGTTTGTGAGATTTACTTACTAGTCTGCATACATTTTCAGCCCTCTGGTTTGAGTACAATCTTCAAAAACCGATCAGTGACCTAGTCTAGTTTTAAATTGCTGATGTTTCGCATGTCATATGAGAAGTGGGGGGAAAAAAAGAAACCAAAAAAGCTCCTGATTTGATTATTCATGGTCCTATTATAATCTTTCTGTAGCCAGGCTCTCCTTCATACTGTTTGCTCTCCATTACCACGTTATTGCTGGACATCTGGAAAGGTTTGGCAGTTTGTGTTCATTTTGTGGCCCCTGTAATCACAACCCTAGGCACAAGCACCTCCTTTGCCTCAAACCTGCTGGAGAAAAGAGGCTGGAATTATGATCGAAGGCTTCCTGCATGTGGCCAGCATGAGGCTGCTGTTGTTGTTTGACAGAATATCCTGGCCTTTCCCCTCATTTCTTCTATAAAGGATGCTGAGTGGCACATGTTTATTTTGTTTGCCTCTTTGTGGTTCCTGGCTGTTCTGGGACACATAATTGTGAATGTACAGACCAAATGTATGACCATGGTCCTGGAGAACCCTTGTTTTTTTTTACTATGCACTGTGTGTATGTGGTAGAAATGGCAATAAAAACCTTCTTGACTTGACATAACTTGAATGATCCCCCCTCAGCCATACATAAGATTTTAATAAGGAATAGCACGTGTGCATAAAATCTGCCTTTCACACACACATTCTTTCAGATAATGCCAAGATTTTATACTCTCACCTGCTTGGAGCCCCAGCAGACAATTGACATAAAAGGACACATTTCAAGAGCTTTGTGTTTGTGTGCATGTGTGCGTATTTCAACCTGTTGTTTTCCTCACATCTGTGTTCACTGTACACATAAAGATATTCACCCTTTTCTTTGATAAACACTGTATATACTGGAAGGGACATACCAAACTTTAGGATAGCGAGACTGGAGGACTTTCAGAATTAATTATGAATGGCCCAGACTGGATGGACGTGGCCAATTGTGTGGAAAGCCCATTACAAGCTGAGCTGAGGAATGTATAGATGAGATTTGCAAGGTCACTAATTCTGCCGGGTACTTCTAAAGCCGATGTCTGGGGCCGCAGTAACGGAGCTGCTGTCGCCTGTTGCAACATGAGTTCTCTTCCCATGTCCACACCCTCTTTAAGCGAATCATTCCTACCTCAACCGAATTGCCCACCACACGCAAGCACGTACATATACACACACCTCTCATTATCTCCTGCTCGAAATAGCATGCAATTTCCAGCAAACTCTCTGTGAACTGGAGAAAGTGTTTGCGTCTGGAGATGAAAGGCTTCACACCCACTGCCTACACACTGAGCCGCTTGCAACACCTTCCCGCGACAGCACACATCCGAGACTCCCAACAGCACCCCCTCTTTCTCTAAATCGCTCTTTTTGTTTTTCCACTGATACCCAATGCTATCTCAATGAGCTAATGATGCTAATGCTGCCTTCCCAGGAACAGGCACCAGACAGCTAGCCTGACCATTACGAGGCTGAATGCGAAGCTTCCCACTCCCACCCCAGATCATGCTTGGAAGAAGAGAAGCCTCGCACATGGAAAAGGGAGTTTAAAAAAAACAAAACAATGCTGACCGTAATGCAGGCTAATTGCTTTCCATTTACTTGTGTGGAGACCAAAATAGCAGCATCTCCATAACGAAATGGCAGTTTGATACGGCGAGTAGCCACACATAGGCACGCATGCTCACACACTCTCCCTCTCTTCCACTGCACACATGTTTCCCAGCAGTTGTTAATTGATTGGTGTCAGTCTTTGTAGAGATGCAGGCATTTACACAAGGACTACAGTTTGTTGTCTTTAACACCAGACTGCTACCTGCATCACATCTGCAGGCTGGACATCGATCACCTGACTGAAGCTCCTTGTCACAGCTGAGAATTACCATTGGTGAAATCTCCACCTTAGTAAACATGTAGTGAGGCTATTTCTGTTACTGTATTACATACTGTTTTATCTTAACATAATGACATACCCCATTAACACATTATGATGGGATTAAATGTCCATTAGTTACAATTACAAGCATGGTACAATCTTATATATTGTGTTATTATGCGCACCTGTAAGCAAAACCAAAATGACAATGAAGTATGAGAATCCACACAACATATCACTGTACAAGTGCTGAGTACACATGCTTTGGGAAAAAAAAAAAAGAAATCCAGCAGGTCAAATGTATCACACAATTAATAACACAACATTGTATCAGCATGTGCTTTACTATTGTGAAACCCAGCAGCACACAGTCTCAGAGCCAGCTCAGCATTGCATGGCACAGAGACAAAATCACCAGGATTTTCCCTGTACTTTTGTCCCTACAAATCCTTATTTGTCCCATTTGTTAAATGAAAGCATCAAAAGGTCGACCAAAAGCACAGCATACTTGACTAAAAGCCACAATAATAACATGCAAACCTCTGCAGTGCAGTACAGTGTACAGCCCAGGTGCTGTTTCTCCTCTTTTCCCCAGCCACCCAAGGCTTCACCAGTGCGGGTTACACTGATCAACTACAGCTGCCTCTACCCCCGGAGCTTCAGGCTGCCAGCCACCAGAGAGAGAGAGAGAGAGAGAGAGAGAGAGGGAGAGAGAGAGAGAGGGAGAGGGAGAGAGGGAGAGAGATTGAGAGAGAGATGAGCGACGCACGCTCTTTTGACTTACCAGCACGAGCTGAACACAGCAGAGAAACCAGCAGCACAATCACCAGTGTCAGGATCTTCACATTCATTTCTGCTCTCCCCTCTCTCTGTCTCTCCTCCAGTCGCTAGCTGATATACTGTAGTGGTGTGTGTGTGTATGTATGTGTGTGAGAGTGTGTGGAAGGCAGGGAGAGGGAGAGTGGGTGATTGAGCGAGAGAGAGAGAGAGTGTGTGTAAGAAAGGGAGAGATACTGTTTGCTCCTGTGTGTATGTGCGTGTGTGTCTGTATGCGTGTGAGAATGGGCTTGTGGGTGAATGTGGCTGTGTGTGTAGGGAATGTGTTTGTATATCAGCGTTACTCTAAGACCCAGGGCAGGTCTCTATCTTGTGCAGCTCTCCCTGAGAAATGTGAGCGTTTTTTTTCTCTCTCTCTCTCTCCTCCTCGTAGAATAGTGCCAAGTTCTGTAGAGCTGTGAAGGCGCAGGGAGTGGGTCTGTGGCTGGTCCACCGATGGGGGTTGTTTGCCTTGGATGAGGATTCTTGCTCATTCAGGGGGTTTATGTACCACTGACACTGGGGGTCAGGGAAAAGGGGCCCTCCCTCCGCCCCTTACCCCTCACACTGCCCACCATGCCTCAGCCCTCCCACTAAAAAACAGGCCGAGGGGTGGAGGGGGTTGGGGTGTGAGGAAGATGGGCCGCTCAGGTTTATGGGAATAACCAAATGCATGTTCAGGCTCAGACTTTAATTGCCAAACGGCTGCATGGCTGTAAAACCAAGTCCATATAAAAAAGCATCATCCAAAGCTTTTTTTTGCAGTTCCTATAGACCCCACAGTATTACACAACCTTGCCTCATGCTGCATGGTTATGCTTTTTGCAGTTTTTCTGCTCGTTGTCCGTGACACAGGGAGTTGCCATAGTAGAACTTATCAGACCCAGTTTAGATTCCATCTCTTGTTTTGAATGTTTCGCCCATTCTGAGTCATTTGTTTTGAGTTCTCTACAGATTTTCATTCTTCTCAGGAACAAAGAGCAGTTAAAAATCACCCAGCCTGTACCCGAGACGTAAAATGAGTTTTATTTATGTTTATTTATCCTGTTTTATTTGTCTGCCTTTCAACATGCAGGAAAAGTTCCATTTCCCAGGCTGAGTTGTGAGAAATATATAATAAGCCTGAAAACAATGACAAGTTTCCTTATCTCTTTTAAACACTGATTGAGTGCATCAAGTTTAGCAGTCATGGGTGAATTTACAAATGTAACTTAGATGTGCTTTATTCCTCACTTACTTTATTCATGTCCTCTGTGTCCTATATATGATGATGCACTGGAAGTGGGCAGCACTGGAATTATTTCACACTGGTGATGTTTTGATGCACTGGAAGTCTATTAAACTGATTATTTAATGTCCACATTTCTTCTACAGTTTGGGAAAGGCCTGTTCGCACTGGTGATGTTTTAAAGCACTGGAAGTCTATTAAACTGATTATTTAATGTCCACATTTCTTCTACAGTTTGGGAAAGGCCTGTTTGGAACACTCTGTCCCACTGTTCTCAATTTTGGTTTAACTGAAAAATGTTTTGATCACTTTAGTACCGAATTGCGGCCAAAAGTATCAATCATGTGCATAGAGGGTGTGTGCAGTATGATAAGTGAATGCAAATTAAGTTACCATATGCTCTAGTGCTGTTCTAATCAGACCCATGGCCGAATCGTTTGTGTAAACTTATCAAATAAAATAGTAGAAAATGTTGTCTTATTTCTCATAAAATTTCCATACCTTACGATTAAATTCATTATAATTATTGCCAGTGCTACACAATATGATTATAAATGCAATAATGTAGCTACAGCTGTAATAAAACCGATTTTAACAATGGCTGAAAAATTACAATAAAACCTAATGTAAATTGTACAGATATATTAAGAGTGAAATTAATAAAGCATTTTTAGCAATTAAGTACTTGCTGAATGGGCAAAAATCTATGATGGATGGAAGGCATTGGTCATGCGAAACACAAAATATGCCCTGTTAAATATTTTTGCTAATTTAAAGTTTTGGGGCTATGCACACTTTACAAACTGAATAGGCTTATTTTCTATGGCCCCCTGCCCCAGGGCAAATATGTTCCTAACACTCTCTTCAGACCCACCAACAGGAGTGTCTTCCATTGTTGCATGGCCCACTTTAGGCTTTGGCTTCTTCTCACCCTGTGATTGACTAAGGTTCAGTTTGAAGCTTATCCTGTCTTGTCCTTTTTTTAGCCGTCAGATAATTTGCCAGAGTACACTGACCAGGTTCTACCCATGACAGGAATACACACTGCTTTCACCTCAAAATATGTCTGGTATTTTCTTGGGTTTGTTGGTTTGTTCTTTGTTGAGCTTTCAAATGACATGGGTATTGTTTGTTATATGCAGTCTAGCTGATCAAAAACATTATGGAAATACATGATAAATTTGATCAACATCAGCTAATCCTGTCATATAATGTGCACTACACATAATTTTTTATCTTTTTGTGAGCTCCTGGTGACAGATAATGGATCATTTAAGTATATGTTATTGACATCCACATCCATTAAACAGCATGTAGGCTACTTATCATTTAACCCCAGTATGTAGCATAGTGTGTATTTAGCATATTTATTTCTAACAGATCTTTAAATTTGATTAATTTAGACTCGTATCTTGTGTCTGTGTTTTTCTGCAGTCATAACAGGTTTTTTTTCTAATTTCCTATGTTTTTTATAGTAGATTCACTGTTGCGTCTTTCAGTTCCTGTGGCATTTTTCCATGGATGCTTCATCGGACGTAGCCTTAGTCATGCCATAATCATTGACCTAGCACTAGCTGTTTTTTAAAGTATTCATACCTGAAACAGGAAGCACTTTGTTGTTTACAGGAAGTCCTTCAAATATAGGAATGCTATGTGTCCTATGCAAACTGCCTTTTAGCTACCGATGACGCTTCAGATGTCCTTGCAGGACTATCGCAGCACGATTTGGGAATTTATTATTAGTTATACACACGTGCTCCCTCGTCCCATTCACTTGAATGCAATTTGGGTCATAACAAACAACTCAAGTAATGTTTATAAGTGAAATCGATCAACGGGGACTGCTCAACAGGTGGTCTTTAGTCCATGTCTAAAAAAAGCAGTCTGACAAAATGTTTGCCTCGTTATTTGCTTCCATACATGATTAATGTGCTTCCTGTTTATTATCCGCCTCTTAATTGCAGGCCTCAAACGTGGTGCCTTAAACAAACAGAAACGGATGTTTGTCGCTAAAGGCACCACTGGGTTGAATATTGTTGAAGGTTGTAGGGGTACATGCTGCCGCTGACCACTCTATGGGGCTCTACATGCTCAAACCCATCACTTCTTTATGGATTAAGTTGAGCACATATAACATTAATTGAATCTAAAAAAATTTTTTTATACTACTATTCATTAAGGATTGTACAGTATAGAATTAAGTCCCCTTAACCATGGGTATTTATCCAAAACAACCATGTAACTCCAAATGTAATAAGAGGGTTTTAAGCTATTCTGTTTTCTTTTCTGCTTTGCTTTGTCACTTTTTATGACTGCATGCAAACTGCAAAGCCAGTATTTCATGTACATTCTTCAAGCTGTCCTGGCCAATTATGCCCAGTGACCATTTTCTCTAGTGTTGCGTGACTCTGCAGCAGCTGTCTCCATAATCCAGGTTATCCGGGCCATCACCCAATAAGCATTAACTGAAGCTACGTTATGGAGGATGACCGTTTAGGGTCGCTGTCGTCTGAACAGAACAAAAGTAACCCAGAGGCACTCATTCATTTATGGACAATGCCAGTGGCTCCAAAACGTAGCAGTACTTCACACCAGCACTATCATTTTCTGCTGGCACTTGACGCATCCATTTATAATTCGCCATGTTCTGGGTCTTCGTGAATTGGAGGTAAAATGTCCATTGATGAATCTGTGGTGTGCATGTTTAGATGTATGTTCTCTCCCTATTCATTCTTACCAGTGGAAGTTTGTGAATACAGCAGGCCATGCCCACATGAACATGTGCAATGTTGAGCTCTACCATAGGTGTTCTAAATCAACAAACAGAGAACAGCTTTGAATTCTTTGTGCAATCGGCCTGTAATCAGAGGGATAGATCTTCACAGTGCTTCCACAGGTGACACCCTGCCAGCTGAACTGACTGTCAGCCATGGAAGTTGGAAGACTCCTCTGAACCCTTGCTCTTCACATGCGATACTATACTTGTGTGTGAATGGGAGTGGACCATTGCCAGCTTTTCACATGGTCTCCTGGACATCTAAACAGCACTGTCCTTCCTCTCAAAGTGCATTCATTTCATGGACTTGTTTTCTTTTATTCCCTTGCATGTCAAAAATGGAAGAAAGTAGATATGCCATTCATCCAAATCCCAGAGTTCATTTATTGTAACAGCAAGATCAAAGGGAGTCAAAACAAGTTAAGCGCTGGAAAAGAAGTAGCCATAGGGGACAGTCCTCTTTTTCCCCCTGCTGCTTCCATGGTGTTGCACTTATCAGAATTTCAATCAATTGCATGTGGTTTAGAAATGGCCTGCTTGATTTGTGAGGATGCTGGCTGGAAACGCTGGGGGTTACCGAGTGTGAAATTTAGGCTAGCTGCACTGTAACTATGGCTGCAACTGTTGCAACTTGACAGACAATTTTTTTATTGGGGGGGGGGGATAAACAAGAGCAACAGACAGGCCTGAAGTGTTAATGAACAGATCCTTGAAAATGCTTAATTATTATCCATCCTTGTTCTAATATCGACTCCAAGATCGCAAACATGGCCTGTTCCTCACTAAACATCTCAGGGAATTTTCTCCTGTTTACTGATTCCTCAAACATGTTGATCTTGCTGCAGATCAGCACGGCGTGATAACACTTTCTGAGTGTTAGGAACGGCATGTTGAGTCCGTCACATGTATGGCAGTGGAACATGTTCTGAACTGTCCTGCGGTGAAAGATTAGAATCTTGGGATGAAAAACACCCACACCTGAAAGGGGCCGAGACGTGCTAATTGCGAAGAATAGCATGTTTTTAAAGTGTGTTGATGGCCATCTGTAAATGTCCCTTTTCCTGTCCCTGGCAGGTACTATTCCTAATTTTGTCTTTAGCATTAGCGAAACACACACTGTTTTCTCCTCCATGTACTGCCCTGCCTGCCAACATTGAGAAATTGGCACAGGACAATTGCAGCCGTTCTCTTGGAGAGGTGATTGCTTTGATGCAATGAGGCCAAGGTGAATGGAAGCAGGAGCAGGGACATGTCAATAAAGAGGCACACATAAAGTGATGTCATGAGGTCGGCTTCTGTTAATGTTGAAAACCCGTCTTTTTCCCTTTTGCCGAAGCCAACCAGGAGGCGTACTGATGGATTTGTGTTCTCTCTTGACTACTCTTAAAGTCAGTGGCAGTGACTTTTACTCCCTCTCTCTCCAGAAACAACGAGCAGTTTAAAAATGGAAGGATGGAACGGAGGTGTTGAAATGGAGTGAATGTCTTCTTTTGGAGTCGTTTGAATGGGAAATAAGAAGCCTCCATAAAAGCTATGGTGGAGTGGCAGCGTTTTGAACCCAGTCTCCTTTGTTTCTTATCTCTGTGAAATTCGCCTTTGATGCGCTGACACCTTCCCTATTATGAATTCTCTTTGCTCTGACTGGGAAGAATAACATAAACAATTCACACTGTGATGTGTGAGGTTTCTACGGTATGCCGAGTAATAAATGTAATTTATACTGTGTCACATATGAAGCCAAAGGCAAACGTTTTTGTCACAGCTGTGCATTGTTATAAACTGAAAGGGAAATGGGCAAGAAAAGGCAACTCTATTAACAACCAAGGGCCTTTAATGACCACAACTGAGGCCAGAATATCCATCTCATAAATCCTTTCATTTCGGTAAGGGCAAATCCTGGTCTCCACCTGACTTGGGGGTCATTTTTCAACATGGATTCAGGGACTCAGTAGGAATTGTTTCATTTCATGAGGCCAGAAATGGATGGAAAGAGATTAAATTCCCTGTTTCCTGTCTGTAAATTCTGACAGTCCTTTAAGGGCTCAGGTTTGCTGAACTTTCTATCTTTGAAGAATGGATGAGTACATTTGAAAAATCAACTTGTCACTTTTAATTATACATTCTGACCGCTGTTCCTTGATTCCAGTGTATCTGGAATATAGTTTGATCCTGTGTGGTGCATTTGATCCAAAGTCACTGCCTTTTGTAGTTTAAGACATAGCAAAGCAAAGTTTGAGGTAGAAATCCGAAGAGGAAAAGAAGAGTGGGGGTGGTAAAGCCTGCAAAGGATGTGTTACTCTTTGTGTGTTTGGCATGTTGATAAATGAACTTCTCTGGAGCACCCCATTCCTCTCAAACAGTGAGGCCTGGCCTCTACCTGTAACATAGCAACTACACTTTTGATGGGAGTGTATAGGAGTTTTGATGGAACTGCTGTCCACAGCTGTGATATTTAAAACATATTAGACCCTAAAAAAATTTTCAAACTAGGGTTGACTGGACATGCATTTGCTAAAATAACATGCTGCATGTGTATTGTCTTGAGGCTTGTACAGTTTCCAGATGCATTTACAACAGCATTTCAGCTTCTATAAGTTAAGAAAACAAGAGTTTTGATTCACAAGTGATAAATCTTACAAAATGAATCAAAGCATTGACTTTGACTCGAGAGCTGCAGGTTCATTGTTCTGCAGTACTAAGAAGCATGTGTGCTATTATAGAGTACTTCAATTTCCCAGCTGACTTCGCAATCAATTATTTTCCTACATGAGTGTCTTTTAAGCAGCCGTCCAGCCGCTAGCTGTACTAAAGTGTCTGATTAGGTTTTTCTGTCATGACATATGAAATAAAAATTTAAGTGTGAAAAATATCATGGGTCTCTTAACTTAGTTTGAATATTTTAGTTTGAAATTTCGGTTTAATAATTTTAAATCACTGCCCAGTGTTTGAGAGCTAATGATGCCAGAATTGTTTGCAGTTACACTATTAATCGGTGGGTCTGGTCAGATTTCCGAATCCTAAACCCATTCAGCACTGTGGATAGGAAAAGGCATTAGATGGCCCTGTGCTGTGGGTGCCGCCAGTGGTCATGGTGAGGATTAATGGTACCAGTCAAAATGTTGGATGCATGCATGACTTTCATTGCAAAAAATACATATAATGGCATTAACCATGTATGGCATATACATTATGTTATTTCCCAAGTATTTTGAGCAGCAGTGCTGACAGCTCCTCAGAAAGCCACTTGAGAGTATGCAAAACTGCCTTGAGAAATATGGACAATGTTCTGAAAATCTCACTTATAAAATACTGGTAAAGTGTAGAAAGCTTAGACTGGTCTGAGCAAATAATGCTGCACAATGCTATTCTCTTCCAATGGGAGTCCTTGGGTTTGACCACCATCTCATCCCCAGTGGCAAATTGAAATGCCCCACTAAGCCCCAATCCCCCATCACATAGCCCCCATGCCAAACCTCTTAATTCAGTGGAAATTGTCCACTGATTTCCTATCCCCATGCCTTAGGCTTTATATTCATTGCACCTGCACCAAGACAACAAATGCCCTTTTAACTAAGCCAATCTCCCAATGGAAATGTCATATGATCAATAACTGTACATGGTGAAGTGGCATGTACGTCATCTGCTCAGTCCAGTCTAAGCTTTTTGCACCAATTACAGTCTGAGTATAATGTCCTTAGGAGTAGCCCATGTGATGCACACATGAAAAATCCTCATGGGAATTATGCGCTCAGTGTGAATTACTCATCATTTCTATTGGTTCCTTTATGGATAATTAGTTTTGTAAGTGGCTGTGACTGCTTTTTACAGTCCTTGGGTCTAAGAGCACTTCCTCAAACCCTATAGGCAGTTTGACTTTGGCCTTGAGCCTCCTGGAGGCTCTATGGATCTGGGTGACATCTCTGGGCTGTCCCATAAGGGTCTGCTTCAGAGGGGAAGGAATGATGGCTCATTTACAGACTGGCTAACCACACCAACAGCTGTGGGCACTGGGAAAAACCACCGGGTGCTGAGGGGCTGCAGAACGGCAGCGCATTCCCCACTCTGATCATCACTTCAATCGCTGCCAAAAGCATATCGTCCTTTTTGGTTTTCCACGGCCAAGCAGCCACTCAGCTCTTACTGATTAGACAGGCACTAAAACCACTTTTTACTGTGGGAGGTGGGGAGCTCGCACTGAGATAAGAGTGGAATGAGCTATCTGAGCGGTGGTACTGTAATGCTAGGTGCTGAAGGCTTTTTGATTGCAGGAGTAGACAAAAGAAAGAAACAGACCCCAGGCCTCAGAAGTGTAATAAACACTTTTTTAGCAGTTATATCAGGGGGTGTTGGCAGTGGCAGCTTAGTTGGTAGGAAACTTGACTCTGGACCAGGAGGTTGTGGGTTCAATGCTTACCTTCAGCATACCACCACCGGGCCCCTGAGCAAGACATGGAACCGCAAGTTGTTCCAGGTAGCCTGCCATATATGTAACTTGTAAATATTCCAGACTTCATCTCCCTCTGCCATAATTGTAGTGTGCTATGGTATGTTTTGTAGAATAGATTATTTGCTGGTTTGAAATATATACTTGAAAGCTTTTCAAAGGAGAGTTTCTGCAACATTCGCTTGGTAAAGAAATGTATTTGAGGAAGGAAGACTGAGCTTATTGTAGTTTACTTGAGTTTAATTTTGAATCACGTCGATGCCTTGACTAGTTTACTCATGGGGTAAAACAGATTGACCGTAATGCTGTTATTTTAAGACACTATAAGTAGTATGGCTGAAACTCAAAAAATTCCAAAATATATATTAATAAATATAATATTCATTGAATGTTAAATTGCACACATCCTCCACGTGTTTCCTGTCTATATTAATTGTGCTATCTAAAAGGTGTAAACTGTAAAAAAGCTAGGAATGTTGCATCAGTTTATGGACACAGAATCAATAATAACATCGAAAATTAGATCAATATTATGCAATATAGTTTAATATAAAACTATTGGGGCTTTTACTGTACATCATATATTAGTTTCCATTTGTTTTAGAGTGAGTGTGTTTACATGTGCTTTGATTGTGGCAGGGAAAGAGAATATGTTTTTGCTCCCACAGCATCCCTCCTCTGGCCTAAGACTTCAGTAGGCAAAGAGAATGAACATAAGGGAAGATGCAGAAGGTGTCATGAAGGAGCATCAACACTATTACTCACAGGAAACACTCTGTTAAACACTCTGCTGTGTCTCACAAAACCTCTTCACTTTCCTATGCTGGAGATCTTCTGTGCTTGTACAGTCAAAAAGCAATTATTTTTCTTACACATAAATTGCATGGTCATATATGTTCTTTGGTGTGTGTGTGTGTGTGTGTGTGTGTGTGTGTGTGTGTTTTTCCCCCAGAAACATTCACAGCTTTCCACTAAGTAACTTAGCAAACCTATTTTTGGAGGTAAGGCCTTTCTGTCATTAAGTCATTAAGCCATCTACTGGTGAATTCTAAAGTAAACAAATCTGGATTTGTGTCACTCACTGCTAAATGTTCTTAATAAAATCCTGATGATTTACTAAAGTAATCTATTGGGTGTATTTTTTCATATCATCTCTGTTTTTGATGCAGGCCTAGGAAAAATTGCTGGCAGTTGTTTGTTGCCATGGCTCCTCACAAAGTTAAGCTCTGTCATCAGTGGCTTTATGAGATGGCAGAATGGTTCCATTTTCCTCTTTTCCCTTTCAGTGTCATATTACTAAGTGGTACAGTGATGAGAAGGAGCAGAAACTTCTGCTTTTCTGAAACTTAACTAACCCCACTGCCATGAATATTTATAATAAACCGATATTAATAAATCAGTCAAATCAGAGATCAAAGGGACGAACATAAATGTGAATCTGAATCAAGCATTGACAAGGCAGTAGCCTTTAATTGTCTTAGGTAGCTTCGGCAAAAACCTGTATGACTTCAAATTATTTGGCTACCTGTGTTGTCCACTGCGCTGTTTGATGATTTCGGCAGAGTAATTAGCTCAAGCCTTCATTGTTCCTGTGCTAGCAGAATCCGTCCAAAATAGAGACCGTATGCAACCGCTTAAGGGTTCTGAAAGGCAGAGAAAAAATTGCACTGGCCATCTGTGTGCTATTTAGATTGATCCCCAGCCATGGCTGCTTAATTCAAAAACTGTCAGAGAGCGTCATTAGGTGCAGCCATTTTGGAGCTTCAGATTTCATTAGCCACAGGAAGGCCCATATTACCCTCAGGATTAATGTCAAGTCTAGCGATCCAGCTATGGCACTCTGGTACAACTCTACTCACCCTCTTGTTAAACTAGCGCCCGATTCATTAAAGATTATGTAGGCCAAGGGGAGCCCTTAAATAGCTGAAGAATGATTGGCAATCGGCCCCCAAAGACTCATTCTCATGACACCAAGGGAAAGAACATGTCACCCACTGTCTGGTAAAATGTAGATATCCCCAGGAAAAAAATGCCTAATGATGATTTCTGCTTTGTCTACTACATGGTTCCTGGTATTTATTGTTTTGTTTTGTTTTTGTTGATTATTTTGTCTTGCAACAGAGGTTAGGATAAAAAATGCATTAAAGGCTTCAGTTCATCCTGGGTGTAGTAAACATAGCTGTGGAAGTGACGTCTTTCATTCTTTTTTCTTGACTCTTTTTTTAAGCCATTTGGTGCTATCAGAAGGAAGAAGTGGTGCGCTGAGTCATGGCCACAGCAAAGCTACTGAGCATGATAGCTCAGCGAGTGTGAGAGGAATCGTCCTTCTTCCTGTTTTAATTAGGAAGAGCGAACCCTCGACAAGCAATCATGTCATTAGCTTCCTTCCCGGTGTTGATTATAGAGAGGGTGAACTGCGTCACTGAGGCTGCAGTAGGGTTTGGAGCTTCTAAACTGCCCTGGTTATTTCCATTTAGACTCGAAGGGGGCTTCACAAGGCTTGCACAGTCGCATAAATTCAGATTTGTGACATTTCAACAGCTGAGCCTGGTGTAGCCAAACACTTCCTTTAGCAACTGGCCCAGATTAGCCATAATGAGCTTTTCACTATTCAGATTGGCTTCAACATATTGGCACTTTTGAGGCCTGCAGAATGAGAGTCTTGCCTTCACTCACATGATTCTTTTTTTTTGTCCCTGTTTCAGGAGGTTCTGAATGAGCTCCATCATCAGACATTTATTGCATTCTCACTGGTTGCTGACTTGCCAGAACCTCTGCTTGCATTTCCATGCGTGCCAGTGATCCATATTTCTGACCCACAATTTGGGAAACTAAGATTCAGAGGTTAGTATCTGGTCAGACACACATATTAGGAATATGCACTGCTGTTAAATTACATGCTGCTTGTCACCATCTCATGTTGTGTATGTATATGATCATTTTCTACTCACACTGTATGCTTGGAACACTTTCGAAATGTCTGGAGTAATAAAGGCAGGAGTAAAGGCATATTTTTCCAATATTTTGTTGACAAGCATTGTTCTGCATCCTATGCCAGAAAAGGCTTGATGATGGCTACTGTGAACATCTTATTGAGTTTCTTCCAGGAAATCTCCCTTATGCGCTGCTGAAGGCTGTGCTGTAGGCAGTCACTGTGGAGACTTCAATTACTGGCGAGTCTCAGTTGGCTGATTTCTAACTGTGGCCGATAAATTAGAAGAGAGAGATTGAGAAAGAGGGAGACTGAGTGTGTGTGTCTAAGGAAGATCATTTGGAGAACTCCAGTCCGAAGTTACAGTGCTAAAGAGACGAAACTTAAGAAGACAAAACCTCAAGTGGATTTTAACATGTGTGGCAATTTTTGGCAGAGAAAAAGAGAGACAACTCTTTGTTCCCATGTTGGATGCAAGCCAACTGCCTGCTCCCCAGTATTCTGCACCATAATCCACCAAGTGATTTATAACAAGCATTAAAGTGTCGACCGAGCTTCCTGAACCTAAACTATAAATACAGTTAACAAAGAAAATGCTCCCAAACACAGAAAATGTAGAGATGTAGGACATTGGGTTTGGGCAGTAATTGTTTGAGCTGGTACCTGTTTAGGAAGTATTCACATAGGCAGTTGGTCATTAAAGCTCTAAAACAATGTTGTACGTGCAGATTTGTGCAATAAATGGTATGCAGCCAAGAACTGGGGCTGCTTAGGAGAAGATTTGGGCCCTTCAGGTTCTGCAAACGGCCATTTAGACACGTAAAGGCCAAAGCTGAATTACAAAAAAGGGATTAGTGGATTTTTCTGCTATTACTGACTCTGACCACAGCATAGCTGAGGGGTTTACAATCTGATTCATGAATGGTGCTCAAGTCAAAAAAGGTCAAGAGCAGCTTCAGTACATAACTTATCCCAGTACTCCTGCTGTATGACGTGTTATCTGATTTCCCAAAGAGAGAACCCTGTCCTAGTGTAGTGATGAGAACTGGTGAAACCTTATTTTGACACTGAGGTGAGATTCTCCTTAAACAAAAGGTCTTGAAAAGACATTTAGGTCGTTCAGATGAAGGTTTGAAGAAACTTAAGGACAGATGCTTGAGGCATCATTGACTACATCTGTGGAGATGACCAAGTTCAAGAGAAAAAATTTTCCTTTGAAAAATAGGCCACTGTAGACGAGTGTCTTGTTAATACAGGAGAACACTGAGCTTCTGTTATGTCTCAGTGCACACAAAGAAATCACAAACCTGTCATATAGATTAGTATGACAAACATTAAATTCCTACACAAGCGCATGTTGTTCTGAAGTGGCCCACAGTGAGTTCAGATCTGAATCCAATAGGGCACTTGTGAGATCTAATAAAGCCTATTGGGTAAACCCTTCAAATCTGAGAGACCTGGAGCCACTGGCAAAGGAAGAGTAGTCCAAAATTCCAGCAGAGAGATGTGAAAGACTCATTGATTGTCACAGAAAGTGATACAAATGGTATGCTACCAAGTTTTAAGTTGAGGGTGCACATTTTTTGTTCAGGCTATTTTTGTAGTTTTGTGTAAAAATGTCTCAGATTTGTTTGTTTTTTTCTTTGCATTTACGTGATCTTCCACTGACAACAAAAGAAATAAACATGGCCTGAAAGTAACATACCAAAGACTAATTTGGGAGAAATTGTGTGTGTGTGTGCGTGTGTGTGTGTGTGTAGAAGGAGTAATTGCCCTCCATATGTAGCCACCATCATAGTCGCCAGTTAAATAATCCTTATACCTTCTTAACCATAGTTAAGGTCTCTAATCTCCGCCCATATGTTTCCAAAGAAGCTAAGAAGAGCAGTTTTGGGTTTGGGGGTTACAACTTCTTTAACAGTTCTCTGAATTTGGCTCTCTGTTCTTGAATGAACCTTGGGAAAATAGTATTTACAAAAGATGGTTTTACAGGACCGGTCTGATATAGGTTCTGTGCGTTAAGGTTCTCTCCACCATATAGTTTAACTGTTGATATAGGTTTATAGTAGGGGTGTGTGACGAGACGCTTTTCCCACGAGACGAGACACGAGACTGAGTTCACGAGAACGAGACGAGACGAGACTTTTAGA
>JBBMFX010000030.1:782331-795978 GCA_037832545.1 Rhabdalestes septentrionalis
AAATGGGAGAGAGAGAGAGAGAGAGAGAATTACTTTAATCAAATTAATTAGGGTTAGGGTTAGTAGTATACTACAAAGGTTTGCATAACTCTGTTAAAATGTCTGCACAGTTTGTAAGACAATAGCTATTTACTTGCTAAATAAAAATGGAATATATTATGGCTTGTGCAAACAAATTCCAAGAAATTAGAGCAAATAAACATTAACTGATTTATTTTAGTGCTATATTTATATTTTAGTCTGTGGATCTTGGTCACAGATCAAGCCTGTGATAGTCTTTGCACACGGGCATGTTTAGGTGTGTTTGTTTTTGTAGAATAGGGGTGGATACAAAAAAAAAAAACAAGCTCACCTATCACTCCCATTTTCTCACTACATTGCAGACTGGCTTTTATGCCTTGGTGCAAACTCTTGTGGACGCCTCTCCCTATTGCACCCTCTCCAAATTCATTGGAAAACATTACAATTTAGGGAATGCATCAACAAAATAGTAGTGCCACATTAAAAAAAAAACTATGACCTTTACCAATATCAACATTTGTAAAAGAAAAAAAAGATTATCTTAAAAAAATGTTCTTTTAAAAATGTTCTTTTATTCAATAAATATACAATGTGCTGCTGTCTTATAAGCTAAATATTAATGTGCAGATTACTCAGTTAATATGCACTGATTGTTCCTTGGTTTGCTTTTTGTGCATATTATACTTCTAAAAGTGTTCATAAAACCCAAAATATATACAAAAAACATTTTTAAATATATTTTTATCATGTTGCCCATGCCCTAGTCATTCGCCTCTTCTCTGCCACAAACATTCAGACCCCTTCACATGTGTGTTTTCCTTGTAAGTTCTATATTTTTAGCTGTTTATGGCATCTTACAGCATTCAAAAATGTGCATCCAAGACATTTATTATCTGGATATTTACATTTTTTGCCCGTGTCCTAAAATGCTTGAGTCAATTTGCTCATGATAACACCGTCTCTGCCTCTTCAAGATCAGTTAGGTTCCAAAGTCAGTGTTAATGGAACAAGCCTGCCCTCTGCTGTTGGAGACACAGTTTGTTGTGAAAAGGTTAGAACGTCATGAGTTTTCAATCTTTATTGGTTTATAGTAGTGCTGTTGTCAAGACCACCTAAACCGAGACCAAGACATTGCCAAAACCGGACGGCATCAAGACCAAGACACTGCCGAGGACGGAGGATATCAAGGCCAAGACCAAGACCCTCTTAGGCGAGACCAAGACCAAGGCCGAAAACAGACTAGGGCTAGAATCGCCATCACGTTTCTTCAACTGACTGTAGAGAAAATAGGCACTACTGTAAAGTGTCATTACCCGTTAAATCAAATTCATGTTATCTTTTCATTTATATTGTCAAGGTGGTTCGACAAATTGGCAAACAGCAGAGTGTGTCTTTTTCTGGGACGTTTTGCAAATGTGTTCTATAAACGAAAGTTAATTACTGCCGAATTTGTGGACATCTGACCGGTTGCACTTTTATTGATGCACATAATGAATACCAGTGTTGGGCAAGTTACTTCAAAACTGTAATGCATTATTTATTACTTGTTACTGTCATTTCAAAGTAATTCGTTATATTAGAATATTACTGTATTTAAAATGTAAGGAATTACACTCAGTGCTTGAACTGGGAAAAAATAAGTGCAGGAACTCTAATTTTCCAAATTGTTCTCGGGCCACTGTATATCTTTCAGTAATATTTCAGTAAGTCCCGGACGCAGAAAAAAGTGGCGGAACCCAAAAGACGAAAATACAGAATTTCCGGAACTGCGTTCCGCTGCGTTCAGGCCCACTTCAAGCACTGATTACACTACTATTGCATTACTTTTAACTCATCTCTCTGCTCTGTCTGACTACAAGAAGTGAAAGTATCTCGTAGTGACCTGCAGTCCTGCAGTAAAGCAGTAAAGTTTAATGTTGGGTGTTCTGTTATTTTAAACTTTAAAGTGTAGAGATGGGGTGAGATGTTTGGGGGCGGGGTCTGCATTTGACCATGCATGTGTGAGTGTGGCTTAGGGAAAGAGCGAGGATGAGAAAAGCGAGATTACAACCCAACTTGCTCTGTTATTTTTTCTGTTTTACTTCAGGGTGGTTACGGCCAACAGTAACCTGTTCTGTAACAGTAGACAGTAGTTTACAGCATAACTGTATCATTCCTTCTAACCATTCTAGTGACGCTACGGCATGAAGAAAAAAAGCATGCGCTCTTTCCTTTTTTTTCGTCTCATCGAGACCGCTATGTACGAAACCAAGACAAGACCGACACCAAATAGATTCGAGACCAAGACAAGACCAAGACGAAACTACAGCACTAGCTCATAGATTATCTTGATGTATACAAGAATTCAACATGATGAAAATATATCATAATTTCTCTAGTCTCCTCTTTCATGCAATTTTATACAGAAATTTTCCTATTTTCTGTCCTTAGGTTTATTTAATCTTGTGACTGCACTAGTCATTGAGATCTTTCATAGCTTCTTCCTGGCCAAATATTAACAGGAGAGCAAAGTTGTGACAGAGGTCATCCATTCATCTTCTATCAAGAAACTTCAGCAGAGGCTGAAGTACAAGTGCTCAACAAAACTTTATGGGGAGGCACACATCGGCTAATGATCTCATAACATCATAAATGAACAACAAGGAAGTCTTCTCCTGGCGAGCACATGACAGTGCTGGGCCGTGTGACTGTGAAAATTCAAACTTGTTTTCAGTTTTTCTTCAGATATTACAGTGACCTGTGTGTGGCTTCATTAATCTCACAGTGGAGATTAGAATAATAACCGGTCATGAAGGAAACTTAGGGAAGTGTGAGTCACAGCCTAAAATGTTTATCAGAAGTATTTGAGCAGGATCAATCACTTTCATACACCTAACTTTCATGCCTGAAGTCAAGCCTGCCCCATGGTGAGGAAAGTAAAGGAAAATGAGGCTACTTATAGAAAAGTCTTTTAAATACATTCTAACACAATTTATTACAATCCTATGATGTTTGATGGTACTGTGTTACAGCACCTTAGAGGATGAATAAAATAAGGATTCTCACAGGATTCTCACAATGGCATTTTTAAAACATAATGGTAATGATTTGTAGTGATGAATCTTGTTTTATATATATTGTGCCCGCTATTCGTGTCTGTTTTTGTTAAAAGGGAAAAGTTTTACTGTATTTGATTCAAATTCATAATGCAGCGCATAAACTCCGTCCCCCGCTCCCCAAATCTCCTCCTGAACTTGAGTGTGTGACAGGGGGTAGGGGTGGAAGGGGAGTATCTACTCCCAAACGTGAGCGTGTGACCGGTGGGAGCGGTGTATCTATTGGCAAACGGGAGCGTGTGACGGGGCGGAGCGGAGTCTCTACACCCGAACGCGAGGGTGTACCGGGGGAGGCGGAGTATACACCCTGGAACGGAGCGTGTGACCGGGGGGTGGGGTTTCCTGAATACAATTTTTTTAAAAGTATTTGTCCAATAATGTATTCGTAAAAAAACACATTATTTGTGCCTTTCCGAATACCATATTTTGGGTTCAGCTCCACCCCATATGTATATGTCTGTATTTTCAGACAGTTTTTTTATTCTGTACTTGTTGCACAGCATGTGTATGTGTCATGTGGTGGGGCTTTTCGCTCAGAAAACCAGGTGTCCATATTACTCAAGGTTTCTTTATTTAGAAACACACAACAGAAAATGGATTCGAAACAGAAAAAAACAGGAAAACCAGGAAACTGAGCTGGGTGTGAGGGTGGACCGAACACCCCCCGTCAGTCCAAACAGAACTTCAATACTTAACATAAGTACCCCTGATTACACCGGCAAGCTGACACAAATACTGTGTTAATCAGGGGGTTCAAAAGAAAAACAGAAAACCATGGGTTCCCTCTAGTGGGCACCCGACGTTACAATACCACCCCCGCCCACCCACAAGACCCACCCCCCAGGTGAGAGACCTGCACTGCGTCCGAAATCGCATACTTCCCTGCTCTGTAGTATGCGAAACCCAATATGCGAGGCGAGTAGTATGTCTGAATGTATAACACACATGGGTTCACACATCAACTAACTTCAAAGACTGGGTTAAAAAGAGCCCTGATTATGTAGGAGTGGGAGTATAGAGCATGTGAAGAAAAGAACTGGAGCTTTTGCTATCCTGTATGATGTCACAGGAGAGCCAGGCACAAATTAAATTAATGAATTGCAGAAGTTTTTTTTTAATCCTGAGAATAAGGACACCATTAACTTGGGCAACAGAGAGAGAGAGACAGGGGAAAAGAGCTCGAGAGTGAGATAGAGAGAAAGAGAAAGATAGTGGGTCTGAGAGATATATATATATATATATATTGGACTTCCCAAAAGCACACTTGCCCCTTTTTGCAAGAGCAAGCATGATTTTTACTGCAAGAGTGAAGAGCCGAAGTTCCACCCCCTCATCTATTGCGTATTATTCTGATCAGAGGGCGCCTCTGAGTGCGCGGTGTCAGATGTTGCATATATATATATACACATACACTGTCAGTGACACCCACACCTGCCCCGCTGCCTCTCTGTGTGTGGATTTGTTTGAAACAGATGGTCCAATATGACCTTTCCTGGGTGGATTCTGGCTCTCTGTGTCATGGCTCTTGAAGGTATTATTTTTTTTTTTTTAAGTTTGCATGATGGCAGTTTGTTACTGTTTTTTGCCTGACTGCTGGCAAAAGTGCTACACAGAATGGGTAAGGCTTTCATTAGGTTACCGTTCAAATATGCCATCTGTTGTTTGTCATTTCTGTTGCTGTATTCACAGAAATATGTTTGCTTCAGGTTTATCCAGCAGCTCTCAAAGCCGTGTGGTACACATGCAGCTAGATATGTATTTAGTAGCTCATCATTTCTTCCTGCAGGACAGTAGGTTCTACTTGCATGTGCGTGAAAACTCCCTAATGGTTCAGAATTGTGTTTTGTGTGGTTTTGTGCATACCCAATCATGGTCCAAAAGAATAGTGAAAAATAAGGACCATAAAGCAACGGGTGTTTTGGTCATGGCTGACAATAAGAGATCAGTTTAATCCATGAGAGAAATTACCTGTAGTTTCCAGTCAGAAAAAAGTGAAAGTACTCTTCAGAAATGTAAAGATAATAGCCATACTGTATTGCTAAACAAACAAGCATAATTCAAAAAGAACAATTTATGTTTTTTATTTGTTTGTTTGTTGGTATTCTGTGGTCCTACCCCATCAGAACTGGTTAAGATTCGCTCGCATCTACTGAGAAACAACTGTCTCTAACTCCTGTCCCTGGTGTGTGTCACTCCTCTTTTCCTCACAGGAGAAAGGCATGCAGCCCAGGCTGAGGGAGGATCAGGCAGCGAAAGGGACTGCGCTGCTGTGCCCCCGGTACTTTCTCTCCCTCTAACTCTCTTTACCAGCTCACCTCCTTCAAGGCCTGTTCTTACCACACAGAATATCAGATAAGTGCAGACAGCTTTCAGGTCTAATCCAGTCTTTCAGCTGTTTTCTCCACTAATTAGTGTGAAGGCTTTAGCTGCAGTGCATTGTTCCCTGTTGGGGGTCTTCTTACTCTCATGTACTGAAAAGACATTTCCACTAGATTCTGCAGAGACTACTCTATGAGCCTTTTCTGTGATGTGCCATGCTGTGTGATGCGTTTCATCCCTGATGTTTACTCAGATGGCGTTGGCATTCTGGTGGCAGATATACCCAGCAAGCTGTATTACTATTACATATCCGTATATGTAACTTCTCTGAAATTGTCACTTAATTAAAATTCTCATAATTAGTAATGCACTTAACATTATCTTTTTAAAAAATGTCATAATATAACCTCCTTATCTGACATCCTCAATGGTTAATTGAAAACTTCTTTAGTAATAACAAGGATATTTTATAGACCTTGGTTTGACCACAAATCCATTGTCCTGAATCATTTTATGGAACATTAACAAAACAATTGCTGAATTCCCATTAAATACCATATTTTTAAATGATCACTAACTGATGGAGAACATGAAGCATGATCAGTAACTGGCAAGGTCTGAGCTTGAACAACAATCAGTGTTCCACTTTTTTTTGCTAGTATATGTGTTATAACGTCTGATTAATGATTTAAAAGTGATTTTTTTTTACACTTGAATTTTCAGTTTTTGTGAGCAAAAAAAAAAAAACACGGGTTAGATTTTGGTGACTGAATTGAGGAAACTGAGGGATTGTCTGCTGTTCCTGTTTGCATGCTGGTAAAACACCATTGAAATGCAGCATGCAGGAGGATGCAAAGCTTAAGCATTTCCCTAAAATTATTCTTGAAATGTCCTGGGTTTTGAGTGTAATTGATCTGATCATAAGTGGGCAGCAAGTTTATGTTGCACCCGGCATTTATCTGTGTCTCCTTGGGATTTAATTACCGGAAAAGTTATGATATACATATTTTCTCTCTCTACATTTGTTGTCAGAAAAAAAATGTCTCTCTGAAAGAGACTGAACCATGTGTAGACCGGGACCTCACCAAAGACATACATTACAATGCCACATTCCTATAAGTAAATGCTTCAATTCTGTTTTTGCAGTTTCTCCCCGTAACAGCTGTCAACACAACTCAGAGGCTACTTATGCTGAGATTAGCCATGAAAGCCCATAACATCTCTGCCTACATCATACCTGCAACAGATGCACACCTGGTACCAAAGCTCTTCTATGTTTTCATTCACTTTCTCCTTCTCTCCTCATTTTTTTTGGTTTCTTTTCTTTTCCTCATCTATCCTCTCCTCTTTCTTTTTTATGTTCCCATTGATGACCTTTGTTTTGTATATACAGAGTGAGTACATTGCCCCTCGTGATGCCAGGCTGGCCTGGATGTCTGGCTTCACTGGTTCTGCAGGTGTGTTCTTACTCTTACTGCACACAGCCCCTAAGACAATAAACAGTCTTAGAAAGAGTGTCGGCTGGTAGGATGCTTTGGCCCTAAAATTGGATAAATACCTTAAACCATTAAAGAAGGCTGCAAAAAACTGTTTTGTTTGTTCTAAAACAAGAAAAAATGATGCTTCTTGTAGGTCTACATTTTCTGTAATGCTCCTCAAAGCAAATGATCACACTGGTTTTCGTTTGAGTGAGAGTATTGTGGCAAAAACTTTGATCAAATGAATTAACATTATGCATCACAACAGTCATGATGTAAGTGGGGCAAATGAATGGTGTATGCTTGTACATTCGTACATCAGTTTTTATCTAAGACATGCACTTTTGCACAGCATCAGCCCTAAGCCCTAGAAATGCTGCCTAATCTAGAGTGCAGAATATAGCCCACAGGATAGGAGAGCCAGCGGAAGCTAACCTGAAACAATTTTAGGTTATCTACCCAGCGTGCATTTCACGCCTAAAACAATGGCATTGATATGTCAAATATTTGACGATCTTAACCTCACATTGAGGTCTATGAGACTCACTTACTGCGTATGAACACACCTTCTCTTCACTTTCAAGGCACAGCAGTTGTAACCCAGGACAAAGCAGCCTTATGGACGGACAGCCGCTACTGGGTTCAGGCAGAGCGCCAAATGGATTGCAACTGGGAACTGGAACGAGATGGTGAGTTAAACGGTGGACGCAAAACAGAGGGAAAAAAAATCACTCAAAGAATGCTGATTTCTGCCAGTTTGGTTAAAAACATATAGACAGAGAATATTGTTATATTTGCTCTTTCTGTGTTTTTCTAATATCTTTATTAACAAATATCTGCTTAAATATTGATGTGAGGTTTTAGCTAGGCCTGAACCAATGTTTAGGATTAAATGAGTTTTTTAATGATTTTTGTCTTCTTCTGCTGGAACCCAGTGTCTATTTCCAGCATCAGCAACTGGCTCATCAAAGAGGTAAAGGAAGGAAATGAAGTGGGCTTCGATCCATTCCTCTTCTCCATAGGTAAGTTGTGGCAAACTTGCTCTCTTAAGCAGACTCTGCCAAAGTACATTAGCTTCATATATACAGGTCTTGTGCAATTGATTTTGCACTCATGGGTAATTGATCAGTAACCAAGGACAACATCCTACTGAATTCAGTATTGGCTCATTGCTTTTTGTCAATACAGACACATTTACTGCCTACAACACCAAGCTGGCTCCAGCAAAACGCATCCTTAAATCTATCACTGATAACCTGGTGGATGAAATATGGACAGAGCGGCCACCTCTCCCTCCTGATAGCCTCACTCATTTACCGGATGACTTCATTGGTGTGTATGAGAACCTCCTATCACTGGCTCTTTATCACTCAACTTATAAATACCTGAGAACAGAAAAAGCATACGCTCATCTCAAACATGGCCATAAAGGTCACATTATTACTTAGGGCAATAACAATGGCAGATGGCTTTAAAGATCAGGGCTATTGTCATATTGTTTGCTCACAAACCGTTTAATTCTGAATGGAAAATAAGGTAATGGAGTGGTTGTAAAATTCATGCACATTCAAAAGGCTTGGAAGTGTTTGAGTGTTTTTCTGTTCACGTGTTTTACCTGTGGGTCTACAGAGAGGACCTGGCAGAACAAGGTGGACCAGATACGGGGCCAGATGATGGACAGTCCATACAATCCCACTGCACTCCTGTTATCTGCTTTGGATGAAACTGCATGTAAGAGAAATCAGGTTTTCAGTCATCCACGTGAACGGGTGAATCATCTAGAAGTGGCCAATCACATTGTTTGGGTTAACCTGAAGACCCTCATCAGTTAAATTGTGTCAAAGGACCATCTATTGGTTTGTTTGAAGTTTGGTGTTATTTTTATGTTTATAAAATTATAAATCAAATTGTAAATCATATTGATTTACAACACTGAAAACAGTGATGCTTCGAATTTTCTTGGTTCAGATGTGTACATTTTTCACACTTGGGTACAGTACACCATATTTTCAAATAAATTTTACGTACCAATTTTAATTTGTTGATTTACACTCTAGGCATTTGTCTTAGAAAATAGCATGTAGAATCTCTATAGAAAAGCAATAGGGATTTAACCAATAGACTAAAATTCTTTGGAGCAGCTGCACACAAAGCTCAGGTTACCATTACCAGCGCCAAGCAATAGCTAGAGGGCTATTAATCCCCTCATGATTGGGCTGTGGAGCAGTGGAACTGCATTCTCTGTGGTGATGGAACTCTATCCAGGACCTTAGGGATGAGTTGTGATCCAGAACTAATCATCAGTACATGACCTCACTAAAGACCTTGTGGCTAAATGCAGTAAAATATTTTTGGGACATTGGTCCAACATCAAGTCTAAAGCTTTCTCAGAACAATAGATGATGCTATTTCAGGCAGGCCTCATTATTAAGGTTTAAAAAAAATGTAGGATAATCATGTGTCCCCAAATATTTGGACTTGTACAAATCCAAGTGCAAAAGTTTGCATTATTAAAAACATTTCCAAATTAATGTAATGTGAAATATATTTTATATATTTCTTGTTTAAAATTCCCCTTTAATGATTTAGACCAGGCATCACCAAATGGCGGACCGCGGTACGGATCCGGGCCAAGTGAATGTTCTGTCCGGACCCGTGACCGGTCTGGTAAATTCACGAGATTGAGTAATTTACATGGGGCATTATTCTGGACGGTCGTGGCTGTAGACAGGGGGCGCTGCTACTCCAGTAAATACAAATACAGCTTCACTCGCTACTTTACTAGTGATGGAAAGTTCGGCTTATTTCAGAGAGCCGTCTCTTCTGGCCCCGCCCCCAAAGTTGAGCCGGTTCTTTCGGCTCCCAAATGGCTTTTAGTTTATTATCACCTGTAGTAGTGTTCCGCAGGTCGACTTTTTTTAACTCGGCCCAAACCGACCAATCAGGAGATCCAAACCACCGCTCAACCCGCAATACTACTCAAAGATCCTGACCCAAAACCCGACCCGACCCGAGGGGAAAAAAAACAAGAGTTTACAACATGTTTTGATCGATAATGGAATGTGTTTTGTAACTTAAACGTTTTTCCTGGCTGGGACTACTTTTATTTATGGTAAAATAGTTAGTTGTGCACTCAGTTCATTTTCTGCATTGGAAATGAACAAAACATTTTGAATAAACTATATGAAAATGTGGAAATAGGGGAAGCCAGTAAGACACAAGATGGACTTCAGTTCGGACCTTCCACCGGGACGAAATGTAATAACTGGACCTCGGTGACTTTTAATTAAGAACCCCTGATTTAGACCATCTTGTCTGTGCAATTTGCGTTCTGTCATTTCAGGGCTCTTTAACTTGCGAGGTAATGACATCCCCTTCAACCCTTTCTTCTACTCATACACTCTCCTGACATTTGATAAGATATGGCAAGTGGACTCTAAATCCCTTTCACACTTCTACTTCTCCAAATCATTATGTGGCTTTGCACATAAAATTATGGTGACCACCAATATTGCCCTTCTTCTTTCAAAGGCTCTTCGTACACACGGAGAGAGTGACAGAAGAGCTGAAGTTGTACCTAAATTCATCCTGCAACACATCCTACTGTGTGCAGCTGCTTACATATGATTCGGTCCGTGAGCACCTGAAGAAGTACCTAGAGGAACCAGGTGTAAGGGTGTGGGTG
Source organism: Rhabdalestes septentrionalis (assembly GCA_037832545.1). Lineage (NCBI taxonomy): Eukaryota > Metazoa > Chordata > Actinopteri > Characiformes > Alestidae > Rhabdalestes > Rhabdalestes septentrionalis. The sequence goes on from JBBMFX010000030.1 coordinate 792,930, forward strand.
GGCACAGAATACACTAACCAAGCTGTGTATGAGCTCATCACTCCAGAGGTAAGCCCTAACTCTATTTCACTGCTAATGTCAGATTACACACATTACACACAACAAACTATTGGATAAAACCAGCATCATCCAAGTGTAGACCCAGTGAGCCCGCAGCATAACCCTGCAGATTTAATGTAATTTGTATTTTTAGATTTTTAGGCCTAGCATTTATGGTTAATGTTAGGGGGTAGTCCAGTCAGAGTTCCCTCTGGACAACAGTACAGAACAGATCTACCATTCTGAATTATACCCATAACAATCTTTCTAATTAGCGAATGAGTTGAATCACGTTAGTGTTTAATAAGGCAGAATGTTGCAGAACTCAGCAGTGCAGTGGCCCATGAGAAATGGAGTCTGTCATCTGTATTATTGTGGTAAATTTCAAATGACTTGTTTGAGTTATACTATTTAAACTAGTTATACTATTGAGTTATAATATTTATATACTAGTTAAACTATTTTCCCCCTTTCTGATTTCTTATTTTTTGTATGTTTGTCCCTCACAACATGTTTAAGGTTATGAAACTAATTTAATTAGACAAACCAACCCAAGTACACACAACATGCAGTTTTTAAGTGATGATTTTATTTATTAAGGAAAAAAAACTATCCAAACCTACATGGCCCTATGTGAAAAAGTAATTGCCCCCTAAACCAAATAACTGGTTGTGCTGCCCCTAGTAGCAACAAATGCAATTAAGCGATAACCGGGGATGTGTCTTTCACATTGCTGTGGAGGAATTTTGGTCCTTTGCAGAATTAAGCCATACTGGAGGATTTCCAAGCATGAATCACCTTTTAAGGTCATGCCACAGCATCTCAATTGAATTCAAGTCCAGACTTGGACTAGGCCACTTCAAAACCTTCATTTTGTTTTTTTAAGCCGTTCACAAGTGGACTTGCTGGTGTGTTTTGGATGATTGTCCTGCTGCAGAACCCAAGTCCTCTTCAGCTTGGGGTCACAAACTGATGGCCACACATTTTCCTTCAGGATTGTTTTGCAGAGAGCAGAATTCATGGTTCCATCAGTTCCTGAAGCACCAAAACAGCCTCAGACCATCACGCTACCACCACTAGGTTTTACTGATATCATGATGTTCTTTTTCTGAAATGCTGTGTTACTTTTATACCCAATGAAATTGGACTCCAAAAAATCAACTTTTGTGTCATCAGGCCACAAAATAATGTCCCAAAAGAAATGGGGATCATCAAAAAAATGTGTGAGACAAGCCTTTGTGTTCTTTTTGGTCAGCAGTGTTTTTCACATTGGAACTTGCCATGCATGCCATTTCTGCCCAGTCACTTTCTCATGGTTGAGTCATGAAAACTGATCGTAACTGAGGAAGTGAGGCCTGCAGTTCTTTAGATGTTGTTCTGTGTTCTTTTGTGACCCTTTGGAGGAGTCGTCGCTGCGCTCCTTGTAGGCCGGCCACTTCTAGGAAGGTTCACCCCTGCTCCATGTTTTTTCCATTTGTGAATGTGGAGTCCCAAAGCTTTAGAAATTACCTTGTAACCTGTTTCTCATCTGTTCCTGTATTTCTTTGGATCGTGGAATGTTGTCTTCTTTTCTGGGATCTTTTCTGGGATCTTTTCTGGGATCTTTTAAAGTACTCTTTGTGATCTCATGGTTCCGCAGAACTGGCAGTAATCAGGCCTGAGTGTGGCTAGTGAAATTGTTTTCCAAACAATATGATTAACCAAAGTTACTTAGTGATATTACATTTACTTTTTCACATAGGGACATGTAGGTTTGGATGGTTTTGTCCTTAATAAATAAAATCATCCTTTAAAAACTGCATTTTGTGTTTACTTGGGTTATCTTTGTCTAATAGTGTATTTAAATTAGTTTGACAATCTGAAACATTTACGTGTGACAAACATGCAAAATATTAGAAGTCAGAAAGGGAGCAAATACTTTTTCACAGCATTATATATACAAATTTTGATTGTCTGATCATTGCCTGATCTGACTATCACTTGCAAAAATAAATGTCATCCAAAAAAAAAGGTCAGTGGATGGAAGTTTTGTGAAATAACCTTTTCCTGTAAAGTTAGGCAACACATTTGCAGCTAATTTACTGAACAAATTTGGCAACAAAACTCACAAGAGAATAAGCAGAAGTTTGGTTTTCAACAATAGGTTAAATTAGCTGCTTATTTTAAGATAGTAAGCATTGATAATACCCTAACCACGAGGCCACCAACTGCCCCTGTGTCAAAATTGTTGAAACAAATTCAGTTTAAAAGTTTATCCATTCTTTTGTCGTAACAGAAATAAAATATCACTATAATGGCTAATTGTTATCCTATATCTTCCTTAATTCTTCACAATATACTTGGAAATGACCCTGCACCACCAAGTTATCTGTGAAGTTATACATATTATAAAAGTGGATGCAAATATGAAGTTGCATGCTATGAAAATGCAAGTCTAGCCCTCCTCAAATTATTAAAAAATCAGTTTCTTTTTGAGCCAAAGTTTTGAGCCAACATAAGACAATGTATCTTTCTTGATACAGTAATTCTATTTGGAATTATGCTCTAAGTCTCTTAATTTAGAAAGTAAGATTGCTTAATTTTCTTTTCACATTACAGGCTGAATATTAATTGCAGATTTTTTGCCCATTTTTGAACACGCCGCCCGGGAACAGTGTGTGGGGAGCAGTGTGTGGGGAGCAGTGTGTGGGGAGCAGTGTTTGGGGAGCGGTGTTTGGGGAGCAGTGTGTGGGGAACAGTGTGTGGGCAGCGGTGTGTGGGGATTGTACCGGGGAGCAGTGTGTGGGGAGTGTACTGGGGAGCAGTGTGTGGGGAGCAGTGGGTGGGGAGTGTACCGGGGAGCAGTGTGTGGGGTATGTACCAGGGAGCAGAGTGTGGGGAGCAGTGTGTGGGGAGCAGTGGGTGGGGAGTGTACCGGGGAGCAGAGTGTGCGGAGCAGTGGGTGGGGAGCGTCCCGGGGAGCGGTGTGTGGGGATTGTCCCGAGGAACGGTGTGTGGGGAGCAGTGGGTG
>JBBMFX010000030.1:826520-837938 GCA_037832545.1 Rhabdalestes septentrionalis
TAACGAGTCCCGATCGAGTCATAAAGTCTGATTATCGGCCGATACCGATCGTTCGCCGATCGATCGGAGCATCACTACTGCACAGACATAGATTTGTAAGGCTACAGAAAGCACAGCAATACAGCGACCAGCGCATGGAGTACTAACCATGCTTCAGTTTAGAAAGCATTGACTTCTCAGCATCTACAGAGGCACTTTTGCCGACCAACAACCTCTTGGCCAGATCTTTTTTATAGAAGGCCTCAAAAACATCTTTACCTATGGAAGTAGGAACAAACAAAAGGTCAAAATCAAGTAGTGTTTCATAGAGGGAAATAAGGGGGGAAAAGTGCTTACCATAAATGAACCTGAATATGATCATAATCTTGTCCAGCATCTTTTCAAGTTCCTCATCAGTGGCTTCTTTATTTCCCGCCCTTAGCTTTGAATCCACATATTTTGCTTGAAAAGATGAACAAAGCAAGTTTAGACTACAGCAGTAATTTGCAAATAGCACAGTTCGTTTTCTTTACGACTTTATTCCAACAGAATAAAATGTAGGAATTTGTAGAGTAAATTACTGAAGTGTGAAACGGCACTAACCTATGAGCTCTGCAGGTTTGTTTGGCCGCTTGTTGATGAAGGTCTCAAAAGCTTCTTTCATGGCATTTACAAATTTTTCATTCTTCATGAAGCACACATCAATGATGGAATCAACCTTATCTTTGAAATCCAACAGCTCTTGTACCATGGTCTTGTCTTTCTCAGGATTGATAACTATTGTGCTACCAAAAGCCTGTAGTGCAAAAACATTGAACATACAGAGACAAATAAAAATGTACCATCGGCTTCATTATCATTTGTAAAGATGAAAAATATCTTTTAATAAATACAGTCTCAGTAATAAAAATTAAAAAAACTAATATCACAATTATTGGTACCCCTAAATTGTTTTAGGATCAAAGTCACTCACTGGGCCACTCATAATTCATGAGTCACTGGGGCATAAATGAGGTCACACAGAAGGGTAATCTTCAACTGAAATCAGGACCTTTGATCAGGTGAGACCCAGAGCTTTACGACAAAATCAGGTTCTGGACAGGGCCATCCCAGGCTCGTGTCCAAAACCCTAATGAGAAATCTGAAAGGGGAGTTGAAGAGTAGAGTCCCAAAGAGAGAACCCATGACCCCGGATGTACTGGAAAGCACCTATAGTGAGAAGTAGTCCTAGATTGCTCAATCTGTATTCTTCAATCCCATCAAACATGGTTCGCGAATGGAGGATACACAGTGTACTGAATGAAGGGGTTCCAGTAATTGTGATGTGGTAAAAGTCTAAGGAAAACGTTTACAAACAACAAAACATATAGACGTGTATTTTTCTGACATGCATGTTATATATAGCCAGTAATCACAACACTTTGGTTCTCTGATCTACCTTAATGTACTCAATCCAGTGCTGTAGGAGAACCTGCACTCCACCTCGAACACGACTAAAAAGCTGATACAGCAGAGACAAATCTTGGATGCGGTTCTCATCCAGAAGGTGATTCAAACCTAGGAAATGTTACATGCCACATAAAATGATTAACTGAAAAGTTTGGGGTTTTTTTTCAATTTAAACAAAAAAAGAAAACTATACAATTTTTAACCTGCTTCATGTTTTAAATGGCCTCCAAGTTGTATTTGGCATAACAACATACCCAAATGAGCCCATGATAACATAACGGAGAAGGTAAGTATCAGGGTCATACCTTTCTGAAGGGTTGCGGTCAGGTGTTCCCCAAGCAGTTGCTTTTCTACAGTGGCAATAAGGGGTTTTCTAAAGGAGATGACACAAGGAGTCACACAGTTTCTTCAATGGATACACAGACAGGTAGACATACAGACCGACCATGAGGTCAGCAGACTTACTGTGTGCTCTGGTCCAAGTATGTGATGACTCGATCTGCTTCCTCCTCCAAGCGTTTGTTGACATGATGGAGGTATTCCGGCACCTTCAGAGACAAATGATTAAGAAGTCACTTGACAGCCTGAGCTTGTGCAGTAAGTTCAGAAGAGGTGTGGTTTGTATTAAACTGGTTTGTGAAGCTTCATTCCATGAACAAAACTAAGAATGTTTAGACCTCCACATAATACAAAAGTTCTGTTTCAGTTTAAAGCCAGACCCCTCCACTGGAACCATACACCCCAATCAAGAACAATATAGGACTCTGTGTTTTAAAAAGGCTAAAGCTAAATCAAATTCAAACATCAGCATGTCAAACACCTACAGATGAAGAGATTTATTTAGCAACAAATGATCCTGAAGATTCAACCATCATGATTAAAACATCTATTTGAGGAGTTTTAATGTAAATAGAGAATAAATAGAGAAAAACTGTTAATTAAGCAGTTAAGTGTTTAAAATCACCTCTCTCTCCTGCATGAGCCTCTGTCCCTCGGCAGCGTACAGTCGATTTGTCTCCTCCAGAAAACGCTGCTCAAATGAATCTTGATAAATCTGTCAAAGCATAAAAGAGCCCTATTTAAAACATTTTTTCTCCCATCAAATGAAAACTGCTTCCAAAAACAACACAATATAAATGTTTTACTGTTCATATACCACGACATAAAATGAAGGTGGTGAAGATGGGATGAACACAGAGAACTTAATAATGAAATAATAATTAGAAGATAATTGACCATCTTTAAAATACAAAGCAATACATTTATGCAGTCTTAGGTTTTCACGTAAGCAACCAGAACAAACCAAAACCAATTCTGCTGAACAGGGCCAAATTTATACCAGCAAGGTAATATTGGAAATTAAACCACTCAGTCTTTGTGTGTGTTCCGCAACTGTAAGGACCCACAATGCAAAGTAACCTGTAAAGTTAGACACACACTTGCAGGTCAGAAAGCATGCTCAGTAGACTCCTCAGGAGACTGCGATCTATCGCCTCCCCACTGCGCTCTCTCTCAATAAGCAGCAGGATCCCGTCAATTGTCTTACTCTGCACTTTCAGGTCACTGATGATATAAAAACGAAACAACTCTAATCCCATGTCCCTGAAAACAACAAAAACATTATTTTAGATTTCACAAAATAAACCATGGCAGAAAAATTCAGACCATACATGGTGATTAGTACAGACATTCTTTGCCCTGTGACTTGCAGCAGCATTGGATACATACCAGATTGATGGCAGCATTGAATTTTGTAAAACATACGTGCGATCCAAAAACAAAAATATACTCCTAATCATGATCTGATAAAAAAGACAAGAGGGGGAGGAAGATAAAGCTCATGTCAGGAGTAATGCATTTGCTTTTATGTAAACATTACACCTCAGATCGCTTTTAAACACATCTGCTATACTTGACAACCCCCGACCCAAGTGTTCTGACAACAACCCAACTATACGTTGTCCCATGTATATCATAACAGTAAAAATGAAATGTTACTTATCATACATAAAAATTATTTTACAAAGGAACATATGACAATGAGTTTGGATTTTTGGATCAACTCTAACATCTCCCCAACTAAAGGGACACATGATCACAAATCAAGGACAATCATCAGGGCTTCATCAGGGTTTACTGCAGTCGGGTAAGCCAAAGTTCTCAAGCGTTTGCTAAGAGAACAAAAATCTTCAAAATACAGACATTTTTAAACAGCCATATATATGATTTACAAAATAATCATCTTACCATTTGCCTGCAGTGGTCTTGCCAACATTTATCTATCTTCTTCAAGAAGAGCACACTGTCTAGGGAATCCGTGACAGTCAAGTTAAGAAAAAGAAATTCTACCACAGATAAAAAAACATAATGCAGGCCCACAGTTGCAAAACTAAATCAGTGATAAAGTTGACAACATGATGACATACTATCTCAAAGAACAGCCAATTTTGTGGAGTTTTCAGAGAAAGATCAGGTAATACCCACATAAATCAGAAATCAGGCTGAAAAGGATATTCTCTGAACTGATCAATTTGCGCTTTGATGTGGTCTTCACATACTGCTCTGAGCTGCTTGTAGAGCTTGGCGGATATCTTATGAGAGCACAAATTTTCAACTGCCTGAATATATGGGGGGAAAAATGTATTTAATGACACTTGCTACACTATGCATTTCCATTGATAAGGAGTGTTTGGTTATGCTCCCGGAGTCCAACACAGTCTCTGCATGAATGCACCAACTAAAGTTGGCAGTTAACAGTTACAGAGGAGAGTCCAAGCAAAGGCATCATCACACTATACTGGACTGTTGACATATCTGATATGGAAAAAAACTGAGCATTTCAGATTCTGGTACTCTTGCAAGTTCATCTGGACCAGTATCCATGTTACAGCAATTATTTCCCACCTGATAGAGCTCCTCCAGGTTGTACTTTATTGATGTACTGTTCTGTATAGCCTCAACTGCTTCCTTTAACTTCTGCCATGTCTCATGTGTGTAATTTTCTGGTAATTTTGGCTTTTCTGTGAAAACATGACATACAATAGGAGAGTGCATTATCATCATTATCCTTACTTTTGTTATTACATAATGCAGCAAGAGAATTGCTGTCAAACCTTATAGCAAACTAAAACATGACTCCCAAAATCACATTATGCAACCTCCTATAAATACCATAGTTTGTGTAATATCTATATATCCTAATTAGTTCCCAAATAATATACTAGTACAATTAATCCGTTTCTGACTAATCTTTGAATGGGCACTGTGAGCATTAATAATAAATAAGTAAGACATAATTTTGATTTTCAGCAAAATGAAGTTGTTTTAAAACTATGGTAAGTGATACAGAATTGTGATACAAAAAGCCAAATAGTGTGATACATGAAGCCAAAAATTTAATTCCCCAAAAACCCATAGATCCTAAAACTTTTGTAATCACTCTTTGGAAATGTTTTTACAACTTAATCAGCTTAATCAAACATTGAACTGAAAGTACATTACAGGAAATGTTAAACTCCCAAATTGTGTCTGGCATTTTGTAACAGTGAGTAAACAACACATTTATTAACTTCCATTAACTGGTACAAACATAATGCAGCCAGATAGACAGGATAGACAGAAGCGCAGAGCAATATATGCACATGTATTGCTTTTTGGTTTTAAAAATGAGCATTTGACCAACATTCAAGGAAATTTTGATATCCCTGTTCCCAAGCAGCTTGTTTTCAGTTGATTCATTCTATTTTTTTTTTTTTATTTAAGGCATCCAGGGCCTAACAGTTAATTGCAATTTCTAAAGCAAATGCAGATTGTTGTGCTCAATATAACATACACTCAATATATAAAATACATACATTAAAGGACTTTTCTGCATTTTTAAATAATTAATAGTGCCACTGAGGGCAGTTTTATTGCAAATGCTATGTTCTAAAGAAACTGACTCAGTCAGAATATTAACACTGAAATTGACATAACCAGTTGCCAGATACATTAAAAGCCTGTTGCAGTTACACTGCAGTAAAGCATTAGACTGCATGGTGACTAATGAGACATTGCACTGGAATAAGATTTTGGACCAGAATATATTTCTGAAGTCCATTCATGTATTAGACAGGAGTACAAGCATGTTGATGTAAAACAAAACAGTACCCAAAGTAAAATATTTCCCTAACACCTGCCAATACATTATCACAAATCCTGACCCCTGGTTCTCAATCACTACCACTATACACATATCCAAGCTGATACGTTTCTTCCAAATACACAATTTTACTCTGTGGCTTACTCTGTCCATCTTATCGGCTGTGAGAAATTCCCCCATAAAGAAAAAAACAGTCCGGTCAAACCCTTATCATCAGTACTCAGAAAGCACCATCAATACCTACTTTAAAATAATTAACATGTCCAGAGAATAAGAGTTTGTATGCCGGCCTTTTAGAAACACCCTGGAGGTAGTGTTAGCTTGGAGACTGTCAAGCATGTCAACTGGATGGTAGTAGTAGCCTAGTGGGTAAAACACTTGCCTGTGAACGCGATGACCACAAAAGTTGCTGTTTCAAATCCAAATTTCTACCCTCAGCAAGAACGTTAATCATCAGTTGCTGAAACCCCAAACGTTTCTTGCAGGCTCACTTACCCTTAAAGTTCTTAATCACGAGTTTCTTGGCAGCGCCCGGTTTGCTGTTGGCGAATGTGGTCGATCCGGCGGACTTGGTAAGGCCGTTGGCGTGGTGGGCGACCCCCGCGGCCAGCAGCGCGCTTTTAGCCTTGGAGCAGGACGCCGTGGGAGAGTCTTCGGCCATCTTCACATCCAGCCCGAGGAGATCCAACGGCTCTTCGAACCTCAACTTCTTCTGGATGTGCTGCGAAGAGTTGGTGGAGCAGGACGCGGAGGAGGAGGAATAGCAGGAGGCTCTGGGGGAGGACGGCACTGGCTCAGCCTGGTCTTCCCTTTCGGCGCTGTGGATCTTCCGCTTCTTGGGCGACGTTAAGCCGCTGTCGCTGCGGACATCCGAAGCTGCCGGTTTGGGCTCTTGGGTCGGCGGTGGGGGATTAGGGGAAGGTAAACCTGTTGGAAACATGAAAAAAGAAATGCAAAAAATCAAACAGACACTCTTCTAACGCTACGCTCCTGGAGGTCGAGACTGGAGGACTTTTTCACTGCCCTGGTCTCGGTCTGCGAGAGAAAAAAACAAAAAACAAAACGCGCCGGACTGCCTCTTTTTGCCGCGAGAAACAGGCGATAATTCAGAGACCGGAGCCCGACTCGGAGCCTCTCTGCTCTTGTTATTGCTGGAGAGAGGAAAGATGGTCGGTTACTGCTTCCTCTCAGTGCACTCGTGTGAGAGTCTTCAAGTCCAGTTCTCTACTCAAACTCCACTTATTGCTGAAAACAATGGTGGACAGGCTCCTGAGCGTCGTGTTACTTTGAAGATGTCCTTTTAGAGAGGGTGTTAATCCATTCTCTACAGAAACCCAAGCATGAAGAATTTGTAATAAACTTTTCTATCGTGATGTATTGACCTACCGGAAGCACTTAGCTTAGCCGCTGCTAAATGTGAATGTGTGGGGGTTTTTTTTGTTTTTGATGGAGTCTGAGCAGTGACCAGCAGGGGGCGCACCTTGAAACTACATAAAATATGAACTAAATTGTTGGGACACACTTTTAAATTATGCAATTAAAGTGGCCTTCTTCCAGTGAAGGACAATCTTAAACCTTTAGCATACCAAGACATTTTGGACAACACAATGCTTTCCAATTTGTGGACACAGTTTCGGGAAGAACCTTTTCTATTCCAGCATGACTGCCCCAGTGCACAATGCAAGATTCATAAAGATACGGTTGGATGAATCAGGGCTCTGTGCGAACTTGACTGGTGACGGTCCATGTTGGGGGTTTTTTTGGGTGGCAGTATAGATTCAATAAGTGGGCTTAAACTTTATTCAAATGATGCAATAAACTCTCCCACACATCTGTGGATGTGATGTGTATAAATGAAGTCTTGTGTATATAAGATTAAAAATCACTTTATATTTTTATTCACAACACAGTCTTTGCTTTTCATGAAAAATAATTAGTCGCCAAAAGAAGAGATTTTTTAATGACTAACAGGTTAAAAAGCACTTCAAATGTGTGCTCAGCTTAAACAAATGTGGATCACAGAAAATGACAGATTTTTTGCAGAAAGTTCTGGCAGATTTGGTATTCTTCTGCAATGACACACAAAAACCCTAATAGCACAAAAGCAGTAGTTTGTTCAAGGATACATGGAAAAGTTGATACAAGGATTTGTTTTGATAGATTATTAAATCTATATTATAAAGAGTTTGTTATATCATAGAACAATATTGTGCAGACAGTAATGGTTGCAGAGAAAGGTAGAAAATTGTGGAGGTAGGTAAAATAGAACACATTTACACTCACTGCCCATTAAAATGTTTAGGATCTACTGCTTTATAGTAAATATTGCACACTTATTTTGTATTGTAAAATTGTATAGTATTAGTGGCTCTCTTGAATATTCTGTTGTAATATTCCAAAATTTGAACTTCCAATACTAGTAATTTATTATACTCTGACTGTGCTGGAGCAGGGTTCTGTGGTTGGAAGGCTAAAATATGTAATTCTTATGAGACAATCCAAGAAATATAAAGATTAGTCAAATTTGGATATATCTTCATAAGCATGGAGGAACAGGTTAGGTACCTCTAATGAACCCGCACATTTTATTAATCCAGTCTTCTCAATTGCGGCCATTAAGAGCAGCAGCTTGTAGAGTTTGAGATGGTTTACATTTTGCAGCGAAGACCTAAATCAAAACTTCTCATTTCCAGCCCTGTAGGCTCATGCTTTAAGGCTCACTGTAAAAAAGGGAAAAGTATATATTATTATGAAGTTGTATCATTTTACCACTAACCATGGCAAATTTAATTGTTACATGCTATAATTGATTCCTTGATAATGAAAATGGCTCCTCACATGAAAATAAATAAGAAAAAGCAGTGAATTTTTCTTGTGAGAACTAAAACATTTACTAGCGAGTGATACTCTTATTTGTTGCACTAAAGCCATTGTGTTGCATTATTGTGTATTAAAATATTTTATTATTTCTTGTTGCACTGTGAATGACACATATTCTGTTTAATTTTATCTTAATTTGTTATAATTTATTCTGTTTAGAAGTATTGTGGACTACAAGCTAAAGTGGCTTTTTAATTTTGAATTTTACTTCTAAAGAAGATAATACAAGGAAATGTTATATACGATATAAAAATTTATATTCCATTTTATCTTAATTTAATTATAATTGGATTCGTTACATGTCTAAACTTAATGGAAGGTCTAAAAACCTGATCAGAAGAAATGTGGACCAAAATCTTAAAAGACTTATTAATTTTGTGCCTTGAGTGCAATGTAGAGGGGGAGATTTGGCAACCCGCCCGCCTCTCCTTAGTCATATGACTGGCCGTCAGCTGTCCGTGTTGCACTTATAGCGCCTCGGTGAAGCGGCCCGGCCAGTCCCGGACACGACAGAGTCTCAGTCGCCTGGGAGCTGTGTGGTCTTTCTTTTCTCAGTATGTTTGGACGCCTTTACCCGTCGTTGCTTTTGCTTCTTTTGAGTGGTGAGTAGTACAAGAGCGTTTTACGTGAAGAAACGGTGTTTTTCCAACTTATTTACTCCTCTGGTGTTTTTTGGGCCATAGCTGACTAAGCTATGCTTATCTAAGCTAAGCTAACTCAGTTAACGTTACCTTTCTTTGCAAAACGGCTCTGTAGCTCATTGTCATTTTATCTGCTACCTCATTGCTATAAAATATTCCACAGAAACATTAGAAGTATTTTAATGTAATTGGAAAATGTCAAATTATACTTAGAACGCCATTCCAGGACTCGCCATACTATCGTTAGCGATTAAGCTAAAATTGGAACCGATTTTGATTAGTTAGACGTCTCTCTTCATTTGTAGCACCTTCTCTTACATAATAAACCTTTCCTCTGGTTTCTTAACGTGTTTAGCCGTGCAGCCCGAAGTGCAAAGAAGCAGTAAATGCGGTCCATTATGTAACTTGCCTGCCGCTATCTGATCTGCGAGCTGAATTACGTGTGAAACACCAACTTTAAAACAAACTGATCCTTTGCTGGACCACTTTAAATCACCTGCGTGAATTGACCGTGCAAAATATATATAGCATGAATGTAAGTATTGCGGCGTGTAAGAAACTAAAAACAGTTAGTCTACGCAGGAAAGCTATATTTGACCGCATCACACTTTCAGGTGAGTTTAGGAGGGACTCTTATCCCAGGTTATCTTCAGATGTGCATGTGACTGCCCTGTACCTTTGTCTGACATCTTTACACACAGCCATGTGACTCGAGACACTGTAATATCTCAAGCTAATCATTGTGTGAACTGGTATTGGTGCAGGTTAGGATAATGTTAGGGGTTGGCTTAAGTGTGCTGATGTTTGAAATTAGTAAGGGGGGCATTAGTGTGCTTTGCATTAAGTGGGGGACGAAAAAGGTGCCTATACACTACTGTCAGGCCCTCAGTGTAAATACATGGATCAATTATTTCTAATTTGGAATATATTTTCAGCTTTTGGAGTATTGTTTTTGTTTAATGTCAGATTAGCTACCAGCCAGTTCTGTTTTTGTTGTCTGGTCTAAATCCTCAACCTTCACCCCTTACTCTGTTATCTGACTCAGCTTTTCCTTTTACTGGTCTCTCAGGTCAGATGCATTGATCAGTTTTGGTTTACTTTTCCCATTTCCAGACATCTAACTATTTTGAGGATTTGGAGAGGAAAAGGTACAGAATCACATGCAGGGTGGTGGCTTACTGAACCATTTGTGGTGCTAGATTAGGGTTAATACTAGTCTCACCTGGGGATTAAGTCTTCAGAAGCTGGGCAGGCTGGCATCTTTTATAAACATGTTTTGCCTTAATTTGCATTTTTAGCAATGAAAGATTGTGTTTTTGCGTTTCATATTGTCAAATTGGTAACACGCATTGTGATTGTGTTTGTTTTGGGGCTTGAAACCTCAAATTGAAAATGGACATGAACACATTAATTGGCCAAAGTCGTATAATACCTAATCTCGCTTTTGAAAAGGTTATTGTGTTTAAGGTTTGTTACATTTAATGTGCAAAGTACAGGCCACATTCCAAATAATATGGGCTTTTCTTTTACTGCTCCAGCCAACACATGCCTGTATCCAAAAACTTGGCTAATAGTGGTTTACCTCTGCCCAATCATTTTGAAATTCTTACAGTGCTTTCTTAAATGAAGTCTCTTAAATGGTGCCTTCTTTTATCTGTTTTGGAAAATATGATGCAGTTTTTACCCTCTTTTTAACTGAATTCCAAATGTTGTTGTTTACTGCATGCTGCTTACAATATGTTACAAATATTGGTGTTGACCACAGTTTCCCCTTGTTTTATAAAAATGGATCAATTATTTAAAAATGGATCATTCCATGTATGATCTTTGGTAACAGCCTAATCTGTTCTGAGAAGTATGATGCTTGCATGCCATTTTTGCATGAAGTTTACAAGGCTAGAAGAAAAATGGTTGGACGTTTTGTTGATCATTAAATGTTGTTTTTAAAGATTGTGTCCTTTTTATAGGTATTGCACACTCTGATGTGCTCTTTTCAACACCTCCAGAGGGCTACAGGTTTCCTACCAGTCCTCCAAATTTGGAGGAAGCTGATGCCTCTGCCACACAAGGCTTTGCGACTACAGACTCTGCAGTCACTGTTAATCCCACCATTGTCACATCAACAGCTTTGGACATCTCTACTTCTTCCACATTTACAACAGAGCCCCCAACTACTTCCCACACCAATACTACCACAGAGGCTCCAACCACTCAGCAGACCAATGTGACATCAGCTCCTTCGACTACTGAGCAGACCAACGCCACAACACTTGTTCCGACCAACGCCACAACACTGGTTCCGACCAACGCCACAACACTGGTTCCGAC
>JBBMFX010000030.1:842340-857055 GCA_037832545.1 Rhabdalestes septentrionalis
TTTTAAGGGTGTTGGTTTTGTTGGACACCCCCCCCCCCCCCCCAAATAGTTTTACAGCAATGTGGCAGCGTGCATCTTAACGTCAGCACTAGTATTTTACATTTCACACCTGTAGATTTCAGGTGTTCACAAATCAAAGTACAGATGTGGCTTCTTTTCCTATTTGTTATGGCTCTCTCTCCTCACTCATGCATGCTCTCTTTCTCAGCTGAGGATTGCCAGGCTGATGAGCCAGACAGCTTCGTCGTACCCATAGCGGTTGGAGTTGCCCTCCTTGTCCTCATTCTTATTGTCTTACTGGCCTATTTTATTGGACGGAAAAGAAGCCAAAGTTTTGGCTATGAACACTTCAATTAGAGAACAGCATCAACAGTTAGCGTTTGTGATTTAAGCTTAATTAGTTTGGTCTCCTCCAAACACTCTTTGAATTTCATATTCCAAATGTATCAGTATGTCAACTTGAGTTTGTTAAAAAATTTTCTGGGTTCTAAGTGGTGTTGGGTTTGGGTTTGTTTTTTTTGTTGTTATTTTGTGCATGTCTTCGTCCTCTTTGTGTGAAACTCTCATTTTGTGCAGTCAGGTTTGTTCCATTTTGGTTTAACAGAATCAACCCTCTAACAGGTCCTTTACTCTTCAGCTGTGTCTCTCCAGAACAATACCCCATGTCTTCTCAGACCTCGTCCTAATCCACCACTCTTTTGCATCTTGCTTAACTGTTTCTTTCTCTGAACACTTGGCACTCGTAACTGTTTCTCTCTTCTTTCCTCGGCAGCGGACGAGTGCTTTCTGGATGCTGACTTAAGCTTTCTTGTGCCAATTGCTGTGGGCGTGGCTCTTGGCTTCCTAATCATCCTCGTGCTTATCTCTTACCTGATTGGGCGGCGGAAGAGCCGCACTGGTTACCAGTCTGTATAAGCCACCGCAAGCTATATTCACTTCCTCACTTTCCTTTCAAGCTTCTCCCATACTCCTTTCTCCCGTCCTCTTCCCTCACCCTGTCCTCTCTTACTGTCTTGCCTCCCTCACACTATCAGGCCGTTTTTGTTTTCAATTCAAGTCTTCATGCACGAAATGTTTTGTCATTAGGCATCTTAAATAGCCTAACTTTCAGTATGTTGATTTTAATCCGCCCCTCCGTATTAACGGCGTATTTTTCATTTTAAAAAAGTTTCCAATATCCGAAACTGTGAATTAAAAGCTAAAACGGCACTGGTTATACGTCCTCCACCACCTTAATATCTTGCAGTTATTGCTTCTGTGAAATTCCAGTTTCTGGTTTGTTTGCTGCCTGTATTAATTATGTACAAGTTCTGCTGACAGTTCTTCCCATTCAAAAGAGGTGGTGCTGCCAGGCCCCTTCAGCAGTGTTGGCTGAGTTAGAGTAAAACCCAGAGGCTGTCCTAATCACTGGCATTGCACTAAATGTTAAAATGCATGGAAATGGACGAGCTCTTTTTAAATGTTATCTATTTTTAATCTTCGCTGATAGATATTCAAGGCTCTTACACAATGATTGTGCTATGTGATTATTAATGTGAAGAATGTATGAATGGTTAACTTTATTAACCTTCTGAATGTAAGTGTTCATTTCAACTCTGATCTTACTCATAGGTGGATTTCCTTGTTGTTGAAATTAGAACGAAACCACATCCTTGCACATCTCAGTACCTGTCCATAATAATTAGGTCCTAGATGTATTGCACTTATCACAGTGTATGATAAAGGGACACTGAGAATTGCTGTGACACTTTACCAGCAATTAAAATGGATGGATACAGTGAACATATTTCCCCTTCCTGTCCCTGCCCTTGAACTACCAACCACCTCCACCTAGCCAGTAGCTCGTTATGTCCCCTCTCAGGGAAAGGCAGTAAATGTTGTGTGGGTTAATGCAAAGCTGATTTTGTTTTGAACTGGTATATGAGTATAACAAGCAAGAATTGTCCAGTTTTACTGGCCATCGGAGTTGCATGGAGTGTGAATCGGTCAGATTAAGGTTACTGTGGCTTTCTTCAGTACCCAAAAACACCAGAATACTGTCAACCCTTGAAATAGTGTGCCTTTTTGTTGCACCCCCCCAATCCCTTAACTTTCAGGCCTGTTTCAGTCAGTTGATGAATGCTGGGTAATATTCTGTTTGTTTTAATGAGTAAGATATTTCAATAAAATGGCTGTTTTTTGTATTGCAGTCTTTGGTGTCTTGTGTTGCCGTCTCTTATACACTGTCTTGGGGATTTCCACTGACGTTCCAAAAAGTATGAATAGTTGTATTTTTATGATGAAAGCAAGGTTATGTAGTGAGGTTAGCCAGACATTTGAAGCTTTTTAATGCCTCTATAAGTACCCTCACAGAATGCTATTGTGTGTGATTATATTGCCTGAAACATAATTGCTTTAGTGGACAATTTTGGCCTTTAACTTTTTCTTTTTACATTTAGGTGGAGGGTTTCAGGTGCAGCGTATTCTAAAGCAAAAGAATATAAAGTGGAAAAATTTGTACTTGTCCTTGTTGCCATTATCAATTTTTAGACAAATTCTCAGATACCTGTCGGTTCAGGGACCGATTTAAATGTCAGTTAAAATGTCTATATCTGTGCAGATAGTTTAATTGGTTTAATTCCTTTTTGAATTCTTTTCAGTGAGGTTAAACACGGAGTGTGGTACCTCTAATCAGAGTAAGCAGCTGCAGTGTGCTCCTACAGCAGCATGTAACCTTGTCGGAGATCATGTGACAGAAACAAAGAAAAATGGACTTGGATCGAGAACATGTAAAAAATTATACAGTAAATTCTGGAAGGTACGTTCTTATCACCTGTCGTATATACATGTTTACAGCCATGGGGAAAAAAACATGCTTTTGTAATTTGTGGGAGTGAAGCTGCTGGAATACAGCACATATAATAGCTGTTATACAAACAATATTGCACTTAGAACACATGGAGGCATTTAGTTTTTACACAGCTCCCACTACAGTAGTTCATAAAAGAATTGCAACCTGTGCATTTTATACACACACTGCTGCAAACAAACGGTGAACAGTAAAAAAAAAAAGTCATTTTTTCCATGGAGATTATTTGATCGTGTGTAAGTGCACTTTTTTAAAATAAGACTGCTTCTGCTGCTCCCTAATAAAAGAATGTTTTCTGTTACCTATTCAGAAAAAAAGAAAAGCGATTTATAATGTTCTGATTGTGGCTCTGAACCATGGGCACTGGTGTTCTGATTATTTATGCTACCCTGCCTAAAAATGCTTCCTGTAAATTCAGTATATAGTCAATGTATAATATTGGTTATGATGAGAAATAGACAAATAACATGCATAATTAGAGAAATATATATTTTATTTGTTTATATATTTAATTATATGTAGTGTATCGATTCATGCTGCCTTGTCGAAAAATGCTACCTTGAAGCTTATTCAGTTTATACAGTCAGTTTATAACACTGATAATGATGAAAATTAGTCATTAAGTAATTCTAATGGTTCTAAAGCTATAACTGATTCAGTGCCTATGCTCTGGACACTGAGGGTTCCTTGTTTTTCTACAACAAACTAGATAGAAAATGAATGCCCTGCAGGGGCAAGTAGCTTTGGTTTAATATTTGATTTGTTCACATTAATGTTTAAGTTGAGATATACAAAAAGTATTTAAACTGCAACTGTGGAATTGTGTTAAAGGGAACACTGCTGTCAAAAAAGCTCCTTATTTGCGCCTTAAGTGTTTGCAAATACCAAATGTAATTGCACTTTTGTTCATCCATCTGGTGACTGGAGCCTATCCCAGTTACTACGGGCGAAGGCAGGGTACACCCTGGACAGTAGCCAGCACATCACAGGGCCGCACACTCACACACATTCACAATCACAATCACACCCAGGGGCAATTTAGTGTGCTCAATCAACCTATCCCCAATCACTCATGTTTTGGTGGTGGGAGGAGACCGGAGTTCCCGGAGGAAACCCACAGGGAGAACATGCAAACTCCACACAGAAAGACCCTGCGCCCGACCCGGGAGTCGAACCCAGGACCTTATTACTGTGAGGCAACAGCGCTAACCCCCGCACCACCGTGCCGCCCTACTTTTGTTCATATAGCAGTAATTTAAAAACAAAAGTGTACAATACACTACTTTTGAATTATTATTGAATTTTGAATTTTCAGAAAATCATGTGATTAGTCACAGTTAAAAATGTATTTGTTACCCAGCATTATTAAAAACAAAAGTAAAGATGACAGACATTATTATTTGTCGTTAAGAAAATGCTGGAATTATACAGCGTGTCAGGTGTGAGTGAAGTCCACCAACATTAGGGCAGTTTGATGCTATATTGTACTGAACAAAAATGAAAATACATTTGGAAAAAAACAATCACCAAGCCCAGTGTATTTAGATGACACTTCCATCTATATATGTGCTGTAGCCACATTATCTACTCTAACTATTCAGTAACTTATAAAGTAGACTATGTCAATGAAAATAAATAGAATAAGTTAGAGCCAAGTATTTCTTTCGTTTTGCCGTAATTTTGAGTTATGTTGCCCATGTTATGTCTACTATGAACAGGGTCTATCCATAATGCCAGAATATATTTTACGAACACTGATAAAGTATCCATAAAACATAGAATATCAATATTTTATGACTCCCAGAACAGACCTAGAGCTCATAGGAAAACTTAAAATTGGTTACAGAGCCCTATGGCCTAGTCACACTCCCATTCTGACCAATCATTGCAAGCGTGCTGATGAGGCACTGAAGACTTTTACTGATGTCAGTGTTTTCAAGAAATGTTTACAATGTACAGAATCAGTCAAACAGAAACGGTTTATGTAGTTAATTCTCATCCATCTTTATTATGTCTAGAACATTAGGAGTGCATAAAAAAAAACATGAGCCGGCACGCTTGTCTGCTGGTCGACGTTTCACTGCATTTACTGAATCACCAACATGCAGCTTCTGATTTCCATCAAGCCATCACACGTAATAACCAATTGTACTGTGACCATGATGCAAACACTATTAATAAATAATACTGAAGTCCTTCTCACAGAGAACCAAGCAGCCACAGTATTTTTTTCACACTATAAGGACACTGAGCTGTGAGTAATTCTGGGTGTGGGTCTGTGTGTGTGTGCGTCTAAAATTTTCTCCTCAGAGGTCAGGTTATGGTCCACTTTTCATGAAATTCTTATTTTTTTTAATAGAACTGATAACAAATTGGAAAGCCCCACAGTTCATACATTTGTGTCTGGAAAAATACATTTGTCTCTGAAAAAAGATATTTAGTGGTACTATTAAACATAATAACAATTTAGTTCTGGATGTAGTACAAAGGAATCAGCTCTAAAGTACAAGAGATTGTTACGAAGAGAACGAGCACGGTAATATGAGGTCAAACCTATGAGCGTGTTTTTAAAGGTGTTTATGTTGAGGTTTTTTTTTTATTAGGGCCATTTCAATCCAAATATTAGTTTGACCAGTTTTAATTTCACATAACTCAAAAAAGCAAAAAATGTCCGGCATTTGAGATTTTTACAGAAATGCTGTTAATAAAGTTAAAATCCTGTGATAGTTAAACTGGCACCAAATATTTCAGTTAAACAGCTGCACAAATGACATTTCCTACACACTTATCTCAAGTCCGTAGGTGCTTCATGCACCGAAATGTAGATTTGAACAGTTCATTTTTATTAATAATATACATATGAATATATATCAATATTGTACCTATTCACTTATCATTAATATATATTAATATTTTACATATTAATATATATTAATATAATTGAAATATTCCTTTTGGTAAATCCAACGGGCCTTTTTGGGCTTTTGACGATTCGTTCATTGCGCCCATCTCTTTTTTGTTTTTTTCTTCCTCTTTGTTTTAATTATTTGTCTTATTTATTTATTGAGTAAACAAATTAACCCACGAAACAAAAACCCAACCCTTTATCACATGACAGACGCGCTTGTGGATTTGTACAAAAGATGTAAAAAGGAGTCACCGTCCCGCAAAACCCAAAATAAAAATTACTATCGTTTTTTAATTAAAGCTACATAGAGCCAATTACCAGCAGAGACGTACAAGTTAATTCTCTACAGTAAACGGACAGCACAGATTAGGTCTGCATACTGTACAGTGTACGTATGTGCATCTGAACATGTCTGTCTCAACTACATTCACGATTATTGTCTAAACTAGAATATATTAATGCACGATGAAAGGAAACCTTACTCACTTTACCAATACCTAGCTGTTATGTTCTGTATCTGCAGTGTTCACTGCGCTTAACTTTAAGCTACGCTAGCCGTCTGGAGCGGTCTGTGTGTGGGCGAGTATGCTGCATGCAATAGCGCTGCATTAAATTCAAGTGGAATGCACAGAGGCTAGGGAACATGAGGAACGAAAGTACATTGGACTATTTTAACCATAATGTACAATTACAAGTTTTAGTTTAGTTCTTTTCAGGCCTACTCCAGCACTACGCACCCACTTCTAGAAAGAAGGACACACTGCCAAGGAAGCGGTCGTTGGGTGAATCATTGATGATGCCCTTGCCGTTTAGCTTACATTGAACATGTAGATGGGTGTCAAGCTGAAGCCTAGGAAAGCGCACAGCCACCAGTGGAGAAGTGTAGTTAACCTGTTATGCAGCAATAAAAAAGCTAGATGTTATAACATAACACAATATGATTATACTCCAATCGCTGATTTTGACTATACTGACTGTACATCAATATCCAAATCACTTTCTGAGTGCTAGTTTTAAATCTGTGTTTAGATACATAAGTAACCGTACAGTAATACTGTATACTTACATGTCTGAGCTTGCCATAGTAAGGATAGTACTTCAAGTTGAAAATGTTGTTTGGAAAGAATTCCACAGTTCCGAGGTCCTCCGGCGTCCCTTTCTGGACAGACCATGGGAAATTATCGTTAGACGCCAGTTTGGAATTTCGCAAAGGCTATGATGCAATTTACTTACTTTAACTGCACAATCGACATCCACTGGAGCACCTTGACCAGGTAAATACCCGAGAATCTGCATGAAGAATGCAAGAAACAAAACATTTTACAAAACATCCCTACGTAAAACTGCCTGGAAGAGTGCGCTTCTGTTTTGTTTTGGGGGGGTAGTAGTTACTCAACTTAGCCACAAGATGTCGCTAAATATTCTCTCCATTGTAACAGTTTGGAGTGGATTCTTAAGAATTCCCTTAACATTAGTTTCACCCCAGCATTCCTTCATTCTTTTCTCGATGGTTTTGCATTACTGCCTTTAAGCTCCTCTCACCCGGTTCATTTTCAGGAGGATGCAGGGCTTTCCTGAAGCGTAGCCAAAATCTTTTTCTTGCAGCCCGGAACATGGCCCCAACGTGGACCTCTTGAACTGGCATGCTTTTCTCTCAGCGCTCTCCTCCAGGTCATCCTGCATGAAATATGCATCTTGTGTGCATGCAATGTTACGCCTATCCTGAAGTGCATCGTCATAGGCTGGAGGGGTGGAGCGGGAAGTGGAGATATGGGGGTGAGGGATGGAAGGGGAGAGAGAGAGTGAGAGAGAGAGAAAGAGGGAAAGAGAGAGACCATAAATAAACTAGACAATGACTAAATACCCTGCCTGGCCTCCCAGTCTAACAGACCAGCACAAAAGTGAGGCTCCAGAAGAACAGTGTGGTTGCGTAGAGCCTACAAAAGGAGTTTCCCTCCCTGCCTGTTCCTTTATGGTTGACTAGGGTTGGAAGAGAGCATTGGGAGAGAAGGGGGTGTAGTGCATTGTAAGGCAGATCTGAATGGGCTCCCTTTAAAGGAGACACAGCAAGTTTAAAAACTCACGTTTAAGCTGTGCTTCCAGCGCTCGTACGTACTTCCTCCATGAGCTGCGGTCAGAGGCGTTGAAGGTGATGTGAAAGCCATGAACATCATGAATGTTTGGGGACATGGTCATACCTGCCAGTTTGGGCAAACAGCAGCATCTAAGATAGTCACCAGTGCATGCATTTCTTTTCGTTAACACACAAACCAGAGGAAAATATTCAATGTAGAAACCTCAAATCATTTTACTAACTTGGTTCTTTTAAAGAAGAATAAAATGTGGGTGGATAGATCCATTTAAAAGGTAAGATCAATTATTCTATATCTACAACACTGTGACAGAACTTTGCCTGCATACTAATAGTGTAATCATTAGCAAAGTAGTTGTCAAAAACTTTCCTCATTGTGTTTCTCCCAGATTGTGAAAGCTACCTGGAGGCATCACCCTGTCATTGTAGGTTGGGACATAGGGGCTGATGGACCACATCAGACAGCACATGCAGCCGGCAAACATGGCAGCTAGGAAAATATACAATGCTGAGTAGAAGAAAAGAATGAGGCCTGGAAGAGAACAAAAAGAAGCACATTAAATTCTTCTTCAATCTATTAGTCCAGCTCAAAAATCTTTCTTATGCATACACTTTCATACGTCTTAGGCATGTTAGTAACAGCTGGTGGAAAGTGTGTTTCAATTACATATCATTTTAGTCGGAACTGCACTGGCGCATTCCAGCCCATTCGACCAGCACAACTGAGGTAGCAGCTAATCCAGCCTGCACTCTAATTTTTTATAATGGTAGAATTAAATGTTATTGTTCTTTTTATTTTTGTGGCCAAATTAAAATGATCTGGTAGTACCCTAATTTAAAAAAGTGCCACATTTTTATTTTCTTTATTCAACTAATATTTGAATGGGATTGGATAAAACTATGAGGAAATCGGAATTTGTGATGCTTTGAAACATTTGCTGAAGAGTTCTAATTTAAATGACATATTAAAATCTGAGATTTCCAAATATGCATGTGACCCATTTCTTTTAAATGATCAATATCCAGCACCAAACCCATGAAGACTACTAATGTTAAATCTTTATTCCTTTATCCCGATGGAACTAGTGCTGCACAGTAGCACATAGCACACTAGGCGAGGCATAGATAGACTTCATCTATTGTTTTTTAATTTCCAATTAAGTGTCCATTAGCTACTGATCAAACGGGATGTATCTTCAAATTAAATGGCTTTTGCTGCGCAGGCAATTTCACAGTGAGTAACTGCAGCCAGCCTTGTGTCCCTGAGCCACAAAGGACTTTCTGTTCAAGCCCAGTGAGAATTCTCCCAGCTGTCCTTTTACTCAGGAACACAGTGAACCTCCGGTTGCCATCAGAGTGACGGTCTTTTGCAGCCATCCAGAGCCACTGGCAGCTCCAAGGAGTCCGATCACCCCATTCTGGCATTGTGAGCCTTTTACACACTCTCCTTTCACAAAATACACACACTCGGGCAGACCCTCCCCAGCTCACGTGTAAAGAGGACACAGTTTGCCGAGCCAGTTCATTTGAACAATCTCCACCTCAAATCAAGCCACAGCACTGTTAAAGAAATAGTTTGGAAAGGCATTTCATTTAAAATAATTTTCAAATGTGTCAAAACATATTTGGATTCCATATTTGGCTCCTTTAAACTAGATCTGTTAAGCTAATGTTGCTAATAAATACATTAAGTTTTTTTTGTGTAAAGTACCTCCAAAACTTCTCTCAGTCGCATTCAGCTCTTGGGGAAATGGAGCAGCCTTAGCAAAGTAGTTTAGGACATGGTGTGGGTAAACATGAATAAAGATTCGCCAAATACAAAGGTTTTCAAAAACTACCCATGAGTCAACCTCAGTGTGGAAGAATCTGATCCAAGGCCACTCCCCTAAAAGTGCTACTGCTTTCTATAGAGGTTTAATCACTTTGTCCTGAACCACATTGGCAAGCCACCTATGCCACCTGAATGAAGAGCTGGACACAGTTTGAGTGGGTTAATCTATTAAACAATTTTCATCATGCAACTAAGCAAAATTAATATTTTGCCCAACCATTCAGAATTAGATTACATCAACCAGAATGAAATATAATTCATTATTAACTCGTCACAAGATGAAGGGAGAGCATATCACAACATTCGTGTTATCTTTTCATCTTGCTGTGAGAATTTCATGCCATTTGGAATGATGTCCCAAAGGGAATTTGACATGTTGCTAGCGAGAATGGGCTGCTGTTCTCCTCAGTGACCCTCTACAGGAAGTGGCTGTTGCCAGGAAAGTTGCTTTAAGTCATATTTTAAGCCTGATAGAGTTTCTAGGGGACAAACACTTACACGACACTAAGTGTCGGCGTGCACTGGGGATGGGACAGCACATTTGAGGTGGTCTGGAGGTCGAGGGGGTTTTGGGAAAGAGGCAGGGGAAGGCTCGGTAGGGGTAATAGGAATGTGATTCCTGGCCAGCAAATGGACCGCGACAGTTGTTCTCCCACTGAGAACCAATCCCCATGCAGTCTGTTTTTGTCAAGATTTCTCCAAGCTTTCTGTGCACCTATGTAAACACTCAGTTCAGACACACACACACATACAGTGACACATGCACACACATACGTACTTGCTCTCTAAGTGGAGTGTGCGGTGGCAACAGACGCAAGAGCCACAGTTCAAAGCGCCTTCTTGGCTCACCCTGACCCAAATCCCAGTGCGAAAACCAGAAATAATGAGCAAAAACAATAAGCTGTGCACTCACTTGCCTTTGCTTCTCGGACAGAGATGAAACATCACTAATTGAAGCCTTTCGCCTACGACCCGAGCTTAATCTGCTCACACTCTCCATGCTCACTCACTAAAACAAGTGCCCATTGTTTTGCCACAGGAATCATTAAACTGGTCATCAGTCTATATTCACACGCACGGCACCTATTGGCTACTCACTCCAGCTCTTCCCCGAGCGACCCATGAACTCCTTGGTCTCGGGGTTCCAAAGGTATGTTTTTATGTCTCCGATATTCTCATGAAGCGTCCTCTTGGGCTTTGGCTTGGGTTTCCATCTCTCAAAATTGAGGTCGTCCTGCTCCAGAGGTTGGTGCTCCACCAGTCCCTCTTGTTCTACCTCCATGGCTTCGGCCAGCTCATGGCAGTGCTTGTGCAATGACCCAGCACGCTGACAAGAGAAAAAAGACAAAACACTACTAAGTCAATCTTGTCTGGTAGGTTTTTTTTAATTAAGCTAATGTTGCTAATAAATACATGAAATCTTTTATGTAAAGTATCTCCAAAACTCTCAAACCATTCAAACTGCATTCGGCTCTTACATACTACTAAGCCAATCTTGTCTGGTAGTTTTTTTTTTTTATGTTTTGCTAGTTGCTTATTGAAACACAAAAAGGAAGCCCACACAACTCAAGTACAATGAAACATTACATTTTAATCCACACGAGTGATCTGGTACTAAGTTATGTAATTAGAATTTAGCAAATGAGCAAATGAGTGTGTGTGTGTGAGTGTGTGTGTGTGTGTGTGTGACTGTGCGTGTGTGTGTGTGTGTGTGTGTGTGTGTGCGTGTGTGTGTGCATGTGTCTGTGTGGTGGGTGCCTCATTCACAATCTCTGTGCAGTGAATGCAACTGAGAAATGAAGGCAGAGCAGGGCCTAATGGCCCAGCTGACCCTCGTTGGGAGAGCTAACCTTGGACAGCTGCAGAGGCCTGCAGGGTCGCCCTCTGGCCAGATGTGGCTAACTCATTCACAGCACTGAGTCACATCACACACTGAGATCTCCATCTGACCACTGAAAAGGCGCCTCCAACCCCCATGAAGGAACTTTGTTCCTAGGGTTTAGTCTTCTCTATTGCTCGTGCACTGATAAAGATTATCAACCACATTTCTGTATTTGGCAAATTGTCCATAAATAACAAATTATTCCCTGTTTATGAACTGCATCTGACTGTCTCTTTCCTCTTTATCATGACCCAGTTCTCATGAAGCTCTGTAAACCATCATTAATGTCAAGACATTCCTGTTAACTCCCGTCCCCCACCATTCCTAGACAGCGAAGCTGCTGCGGCAGCCTTACCGCTTTGGGTGCCCCGAATTCCGTGTGGAGCTCATCAGCGCCCCCCGTGGTGCGCTCGGATTCCATGACGCTTCAACTGGAGAAGAAAGGGGATCCATGCTTATTAAACCAATCACATCCGAGCTGCTCAAACAAAACGAAGTCCGGCAAGGAGGACATATCTGGGACAATGTCAATCTCGAATAGGTTAAGTTATACAAAAATGGACTAGAATGAATAGTGACAGCATATGTCGTTACTAATGAAAATTCAATCCAAACAAGATGTGAATTAAACACAAATAAAGAGAAAAAAGAAACAAGAGCGTACATTACAAATGCAAAGACAAAGTGTCAAATAAAATAAATGTCAATTCAAACTACACATTATAGGGGAATAACAGGAGAGAACGACATGATATTGAAAACAAATCTACCTGAAAATTATACACACACATTTTAAACCGAATTTACAAAACGTTTGCAGAAGGGAAATTTAAAAATATATTTGGATATTTTAAAAATATACCCCAAAAGTGTATCAAGCAAACGTCGAATTCTCGAGGTCTCCTGGTTCAGGTCGTTGTGCTGGAAGAATAGCTGCAGTGAGTTCATGAGCTTCACCGCGGCCGGACGGAGAGGCTCCCGCTACAGGGCGCGCATCCTACTGAATGGGGCTGTGCCGAACCAACAAGTGGGGGGTGGGAGAAAACGTGGAGGGCTTTTTTGTTCTTTCAATCCCTGAAAAACTTTTGGGGGGGCTTGGGGAGGGGGGGGGTGGAGGTGGGCTGGTGGGTGTGTTATAGAGGATTCAGTACACGCAGTACCCACTCATCAGGAGTGTTAATTCACAGCCACCATGTCCAGTACTTCATATAATTACGTTTCATGTAAACTATTCTCAACAACGCCAGACCCCACTTAAATGTAACCACTTTACAGAAATCCAGCTCAGTTTAGGAGTATAATAAACGGGAATGAAATAGCTCCCAGGGGCTGAAAGAAGAAACGCCTAAGGGGGCCCAGTCTTGGAAGCTGGAAACCACAACACTAATTCCACTAACTCGACTGCATTAACGCGTAACCTCTCCACACTCTGTAACTTCTCCACACATTGTTCTGAGGGTGAAACAGGCTCTTCGTCCTCCTCCACACGCACATGACATCCTCTGCGCTTTCGCGTTGTGCAGTTTTGGCCCCCGTCGTTGCAGAGGCTTATAATAAATTTCACTACTTGTCATCCACTTAAATATTTGTATCCCGGTCACGTTGCACTCTGTTAGCTTGTGAAGCCGGCCGGATTTTTCCCCCCAACCTGAATAGAAATGTCGTCATGGAAAATCCTGTCTTCTCTTTTTTTCCCGCGTCCTTCTTCCTTATGAACAGTGTATGGAGCCTACGCACACACACACACACACACACACACACACACACACTGCAGACATACTGGAGATATTTACACAATTGAATTATAAATTGTATACATCCCCTGACTTCCAGGCAATCTTAATGCTTCAGCATAAAAAGACATTTTGGAAAACACCATGCTTCCAACTTTGTGGACAGTTTGAGGAAGGCCCTTTTCTATTCAAGCATGATTGTGTCCCAGAGCAGAACGTTCCATAAAGACATTGCTGGAAAAAGAATGGATCATACACTTATTCCACAGTTTACATTCTGATTAGCAGAATGAGATTTCAATGGATAAAGTGTTTCAAACAGAGGAGCCTCGGCTGCGGAAATAGAACCGTGTAGTCTATCACATATGTCCACACTGGGTCCACACACTTTAGCATTTATATTTCCGAAAAAAATTTGACGATGGTCTGACAATGTGAGATGCCCCTCAGCCACGGTGTGGCGCTCTAAAACAACTTTTACTGACTGGAGAGGCACGTTTCTCAATGCGGCTGGTAAAAGTTGCATTTTGCATTTAAGCATCAGTGTTTACATGAACTCAGACTGCAGTTTTCATATCTAAATCTGATCATAGCATATCTACTCACATCACCAAGCTCTGTCATCTTTGATGTGTTGGATTAGAATGAATGTTTTAAATGAAAATTCAGTTGCATTTTATCCGACCCACCTTAGCACATACCACCAAACAACAGGCCCCATTCTTCCACATTTTTGGCAGTAAAGACTCAATAGGAGTGAATATTTAACACATTTTATCTGTAAATATTTATTTTCCAGGTTCTTACCAAACTCTCCCTATATATCAATACATTTCGGGAAGTTGTGCGCAGCCAAAAATTCTGGGCCCTATAAAAGAATAAAATATCCAATATTATTAAAGTTCTTAGACTGTGTTCACTCGGTGACCCCCTGTCAGCCCTTGCATTCATCCTTATACCCCAACCCATCATCTAGAAGCTAGGGGTGTGCAGAGCGGCCACTGGAGTTTAGATTCTCTGCCCGAACCCGGCTCTCTGGCCGATATTTCCTGCCACTGTCCTCGGGCCGGGCCGGGCCGTGATCAAGCATTTAATTTTTTTTATCATTACTTAATTAGCCTATTTGGTTGAGGAGCTATGCCAAATTTATAAATGTATGAATATTTTAGAAAAGTTAAATTGCTGGGTGTCACGCGCCGCAGCGCTCCAGCTCCTGCCACTGGCCACATTACACCGGTCCTGCTGTCCTGTACTGTGCAGAGCTTAAAGTGCATGGAGCTTGAAGACGTGAAGAAGAAAATAAAAATGGGAGAATTAACTTTGAGCAAGTGTGGAGGAAGGTCCGAGGTATGGAACCATTTCCAGCAAGTCGTGGGCAGGGACAACATATGTGTCTGGTGTATTTCCTAAAAATTCTGTCT
>JBBMFX010000030.1:864307-875487 GCA_037832545.1 Rhabdalestes septentrionalis
AGATACATAGTATCGATAGATAGATAGATACATAGTATCGATAGATAGATAGATACATAGTATCGATAGATAGATAGTATCGATAGATAGATAGTATCGATAGATAGATAGTATCGATAGATAGATAGATAGATAGTATCGATAGATAGTATCGATAGATAGATAGTATCGATAGATAGATAGATAGATAGATAGTTATCGATAGATAGATAGATAGATAGATAGTTATCGTTAGATAGATAGATAGTTATCGTTAGATAGATATAGTTATCGTTAGATAGATAGATAGATAGATAGATAGTTATCGATAGATAGATAGATATAGATAGATAGATAGTTATCGATAGATAGATAGATAGTTATCGATAGATAGATAGTTATCAATAGATAGATTGATAGATAGTTATCGATAGATAGATAGTATCGATAGATAGATAGTTATCGATAGATAGATAAATAGATAGATAGTTATCGATAGATAGATAGTTAGATAGTTATCAATGGATAGATAGATAGTTATCGATAGATAGATAGATAGTTATCGATAGATATATATATATAGAGAGAGAGATCACAATGTAAAGCAACTGAAGCATTTAGACAATTCCCTGTTGCCTGGTTTATTGGATTTTTCATAAAATAATGATCCATTTGTGGATATATTATTGATGATCTTGTAAACAAAATGGCTTTGAAAATCAATGTGGCTTTCAGCTATCAGCAAAGATGAAAATTGTGAAGATGGTGGAAATCCATTGAAGCATTTTAGTGGTCTTTATGACTAACTGTAAATTAAATAATGAAACTCTTAAGTCTCCTCAGAACCTGATCAAATTCCAAAATCATATTTACCCTAGAGAACTTGCATTTATATGACTTTGGCCTATTAAAACATCTTTTACAGGGTCTTTCAAGAGGAGGAAAAGGAAGTCCATCATAGTGACAGCTATGCTGTTCATCGTGTCTATACTTATCCTGGTCTTTGGGTTGGCTGCTACCACAAGAACACAGAACATCACTGTTGGTGGTTATTATCCTGGAGTTATAGTAAGTAATGGCACAGTTCTGTCATATGACAGGCAGACCTTCTGTGTGTTCCTGATACATTGTTTTCATGGCTTTTCAATTTGTAGGACTAAATATGATTGCATATTTGTCTTCCATTATTATGTTAAACTTCAGATATAAATGTAATGAATGTAGGACATAATCTTCTCTCTGCGCTGAGATATAAACAAAAATGTTAATAACCAGTAAAACATCTATAAATATGCATGCAAAATGTAATGGGATTTAACAGAAGAATTTCCAAATAAGACTATGCTTTTCTTAGTAGCATCAGTATTTAAAAGAAACTGACCAACTGTTACAAAGTGAGCATAATTATAACATTTATCATTATAGTATTCAGAAAATATTGTGTAGTTTTAGCACGCCTTTCACCTCTTTTTCTACATATGTACATATTAATCAATGCTTAAGAACACTAGAATGGATATGACTAAAAAAATACACTGAATGGATGTACAATTGAATGGATGCCAAGACATTTGAATGAGTGGGATTTTCTCTCACAGAGTCATGTGAAACTGACATGTCTCTCAATGAATTGATTCCGCCAGTAACTGTATGTATCCTGTGTTATTTTTAGCTTGGTTTCGGCTCCTTTCTCGGAATCATTGGAGCCCATTTAATAGAGAATAAGAGGCAGATGGTAAGAGGTTTTACGTTACACCTCTTCTTTAAATTATTTGGGGTTTTTTTTTTTCGTCATGCAAATTATTTTTTGACTATGAATATGCATTGTGCTTTGGTGGAGAAAAGGGCACAGACTTTTATTTCTGGAGACGAAGAACATTTTTATTGTTTTTACTTATTTCAGTATAATGGAGGAACAGGCTCGGAGTTCAATTGGAATATCAGAATTAGTTCCAGGGACTCTGGCGAGATGCACCCAGAAATAGCTCAGTGTAAGCGGAGCAGGATGAATATCAAGGCAAGAATGTAGGGAAGCCATCGCACAGCTGTGGGAATAGAGGTGTAACTCTCCAAATGAAGAATTACTTCTGAATAAGTGGCCATATCATGGAGATTAACAAGTGTTGATTGGACTATAATTGTGTATTTGTATCAACTGGAGTCTAGATAAGCTTGATGTGCAAGAGAGGCAAAGGTGATCACTGGCATGAGATTTACAACTCTGAAGAATGTTGGCCCACAAAGGTTTCATCATGATGTTTTGCAGTGCTTTTAAAAGGACTGTTTACTCCGTTGACACAGTTTTGTTAAGATGCTCCCTGTGAAAGAATGTGGTATGTCATCGGGAGTGTTCAGATGCTTCCCTCTGGTGGGGTTGCGTGCACTGTAGACAGAATAAGGATATGTGAAACCAAATCCTCCCTCTCGGAGTCAGAGCAGAGAGCTGCACTCATTCAGGGGGGATCTGGCATGATGCCAGCTAGGGGGCACCAAAGAACTGAAATAGTGAAATGCACAAAACCCATGTGTGGTTCTGTTCAAAGAGAATGACTTGAATATGATGCTTGAATCATTTGCTGTGCCATCTTTTCAGAATGAAATGCATGATTGTATTTGTGACAGCATGTTGAATCATACAAGTGTCCCCCAACAAGTGTCCTCCCCTTTTGTTTTTGATTTGCAGCTGGTGGCCTCCATTGTCTTCATCAGCTTTGGTGTGGTGGCTGCATTCTGTTGTGCCATTGTGGATGGCGTTTTTGCTGCGAGGCACATTGTAAGTTCTTCTGTTTCAAAGATCATAAAGCTCATCTCAGAGCTATGCATATTTTCTTTTATAATCCTATAATGTTCCTGTTTTTGGGTGTATTCTGGTGTCATAGGACCTCAGGCCTCTTTATGCTGGTCGATGTGAGTACTACTCCAGTAAATCGTCCTTCGAGCTAGATGTGAGTTATTGCTGCAGCCTTAAAGGATGTTGGCCAGTTCATTTTTAACTCATAATGACTGAGTTTACCCAAATTGCTTTAAGATTTTGGTGACTAAATAAATGTGTATTCAGATGTGTCTATTCTTTTAAGGTCCAGTGTCAGACGGCCCATTCGTCCTGCAAGCTGCATGTGAAGAGTAAAACCTGCTACTGCTGTGATCTCTATAACTGTGGCAAGTACGTCTGCGAAAGCACCCTCTGAGGATTTCCTCTGTTTCATCAGCCACATATCAGGCCAGACTCTGCTATCTTTGTTTTATCTTGGTTATGGTTTCTATTTGCTTTGTCTGAGCGTGCCTTTTTCCCCCCTCAAGCTCTGTTGGAAAGAACGCTTGTGTTTACTTATGTTTCAGAGAACATCCTCTTTTGGGACTTCAGAATAAAGATGTTTTGAAAAAATTTAGGAAATCGACCATGATTTGGAAGTAGGTCTTTCCATTTTTAGCCCATCGACAGCATTGACAACCCATGATTTGTTGTGGTTGAAGTACTCCGTGTGACTGTGTACAGTTTACTCCATTGGGAAACATACGGTACTTCTGGAATGAGTGGAGGCTTCTTTTTTGTTTTTTTTCTGCATGTCCTGGCACTTCTTCTTCAAGTGAGAACCAGGCCTCATTCCTGTACACCACAAGCAAAATATTTCATAGGATTTGTAACTCCATTCATTTGTGGTCTAAAACATGGTAGAATCTTAAATACACCAGGTTAAATTAAGGGTTTGAGTGTGTTATTCATGTCATGCTCTTCTTTAAGAGTGATGTGCACTGGCAGTACTTTGTATGATTTTTAGTTTTGCATGAAAATGTTGTGAAGGTATTTCTTTTGTAGCTCTGTGTGTGTCTTGCTTGCATAGTCTCATTTCAAGACATTTTGCTATAATACACTTCTCTGTACTTTGAAACAGTCGTGTTGAGCTCAGAGGAGGCTACCATGAGTACACAGAAGTAAGGAGCTGCCAGGATGTTGTACACCTCTACCACCTTCTGTGGTCCGCCACCATCCTCAACATTATTGCCCTCTTTCTGGGCATCATCACAGCGGCAGTACTTGGAGGATTTAAGGATATGGTAGGACTACAGTATTTGGCTGATTTGTGTACTGATTTTTCTCATGTGTAAGTGTTTTGTTCTTCTTGTGTGTAATAAAAAAAGAATATTAAGTAACTATTCTTTATATCTGTGTTTGTGAAGATGCCAACAGCAGCCCCTGATACTTGTGAGCCGCAACCTTTGGCCATCCCTGGACCCCCTGAAACGCTTGCCCCAGCCACATCCAACTCTTTCTACAACACTGCCCCCTGCCTGCCACCTTATACTGCCTTCGACCTACAGGTAGGTTCGATAAGCTCAACCCTTGTAAGGATTAAGCGGTTACAGAAAATTAATTAATTAATTAATTAATTAGCAGCACACTAATCCATAACCTGGGGTTGTCCCTGGCACATTCATCAGATTTAGATCAGATCTTGAAGCGCATTATAAACTGAAGTTGGGTTGAGGCCGAGTAAATTTGAAAATGTGCGGTGGGTAATAAGGAGCACAATTGGGTCAATGCTCTCTATCTGTTGGATATTATAGGATTGTGTTCTCTGACGGTGGCTCTCAATTTTGGTCATAGCGGTCCTCTGCCCTAACATATTTATTCTAGTTCAGGAAGAGCTTGATAATGCAACAATAAGACTGGTCAAGCGTGTTGGGGGAGGGAATGGTTTGCAGGGCTGTGGATCCCTTGGACTGGACTTGAAAGGCATCCTTTTCTATACCAATAAAGCCAAGATGCATGAAGTACATGAATAATTGTTGTCTCTGCAGGGCTCCATGTTCCCCGACTCTTCTGGTCTATCTGATGACTCCCAGTCTGGAGCCAGTCACATGTGGCCAAGTATGATCCCTCCCCGCTACTCCCCACCTTATTATCCACCTGATGACAAACCACCACCGTACAGCCCTTAAGGGACATGACAGAGGATCATGGGAACATTTACCCTACTGCCATGGGTTCAAAGGAAAATGGGCACTTGTGGACAGCGGAGCACCTTGAATAACCATTGTAGTGCTGTTGTGGACGTTCACTGTGCAGGCATTCTCACTATAATGTGGTGTCTGCTGAATGGAAGGAGACTACAGCTGTGGCGTGCAGCTAGAGGAATTCATCCTTGCAGAGCTGATGTATGCAGTGAGACATGCAATTATCCAGTATTACTTAAATATAATAGGTGGCCTCTTTTCCCCTTGCTACAATAAACATTGACTGTTCACAGTTATGCCTTAAATTACCCATCTGCGTCCAAACACTATAAAGCTGGCCACTCCTGTTATGGATATCTTCTGCATAGAGCATCTCTGTGGGCTTCACCCTTGGACAGTGACTCTTGTCTCACTTGATGATGTGAACGCTTTCAAAGTGACTCAGCATGTCCTGGTTGTTTTTGCCTTGCACTTGGCAGAAAAATGGGAAGGAATCTTGATTCTTGTCTTATTGATTTGCACATTATAATCCTTCATTATAACTAATATCAAGCTAGAATAATTACTTCTTTTAATTTGGTCTGGGCAGCTAGAAACATGTGTGAAACCCAAATTAGGCTACTTGCACTTGTGATATATGGTAGGGTTATTGTGTTCACTGGCCAAGTGCAAAGAATGTCCTGTATTTTAAAAAAAATAATGTGATGTAAATATTGTATTCCTAAGTAGTGAAAATGCTAAGATGAATAATCATGTTTAGAGGGGGGAAAAAACACGAAACACCCATCTAGCATCAATGCTTGCATTTTACATCTACCTTTTTCCAGGTTTAGAAAGATGACATCACTCATAGACAGTTGATGACAAGTAAAGGTCTTTCAGAACACTTCATATAAAAAATGAGGCACAGCTTTTCAGAGCGGTCATTAGACCAACTCATTATTATTATTATTTTGTTTCAATATAAGCCTCTTAACTATAATTGCAGAACTGTAATAGGTATAAACTTTACTCTGTCATTACACATTTCACATGAACTGTGTGACCAAGTCTTACACATTGAAGCTATAGCAATATACTGCCTTCTCTTAATTTACATTTACACAAGTCTTAAGACTACCTTGCATTCACTGTGATTAGTGATGAGTCTCTAGATTGTATTTAGTGTGCTTTATTTAAAGCAATACAAGCATCTGTAAGTGTGGGCTGAATGAGCAAGGGTAACAAATAGATGTGTCTGTTCAAAATATACAAAATGTGTGTAAAAATGCTTTATTACCATTTTTTTGCACTGCATAGTCAGATTAGGTGGACGGTGCATTAAAGCAGCCAACAAAAGGGACCTGCACCCTATGTACATTCTTCTGCAGTCAGACTCTTTTTATAAGATTTGTCTTATTAGACTTCTTTTACTCAGAAGTATACTGTGAATACTACAGAGTTCAATGCAAGCACTGCAATGGAAAATGGTCACAGGCGAAATGAAACAAAACCCTTCACATAATCAATCAACTACAAGCTGTGGGAATAAGTAGGTACTCGATAAGAGTTTTATTTCAGTTTGTACAGCACTAAGACCTAATAAATATGGTTCCAAACAAAAGAGAAACTGTTATATGAAGGTCTTTAGTAGTACAAAATATGTTCCATGGTTAACAAATGTTAGAGCACTCACTTTGACAGGCAATACTAAGTCACATCCTACTCTCCAAAACAGTTCACCTACTGACAATACTACAATGGAATATACATTTGTAAAAAAGGAAAATGTACAAAACAACATGTAAATGAAAACCAGAGATCCTTTACATTACTCTTACAACGCACTTTGCTTGGACATTTTACTGCTCAGTAGAGGCAGGCCATTTGGCTTAGAAAATTCATAATTACGCTTTTGGTGGCATTGACCAAAAAAAATATATGGCCAGCATATAAATAAAATTGTACAATTTTAAACTTGTTAAATCAAGGACATAAAAAGACATTCACCCATTTATTTCTTCCTTCACCCTAAACGTCCCCATCCCGTGATGTAAACTGATCTATCTCTAATCTGCAAGAAGGAAAAACAGCTATTTAAATTACACAATATCTGGGAACACTGAGATTTCATGTTTAAACCCTGAGCAAACCAAGGGTATCACATTTCAGCTAAGGTTCTCGAGGATGGCTTAAGGTTCAGCATCACAGTGTATAGTTGGTCTTTTGTAGCCAATATCATGTAATGTTACCTGCAAATATGCAGTATAGCATTTTCATCCCCTGACTTACTGTATGCTCATTCAGCGTGTAAATAAATGGTAAGAATTTACCTTCATCCATGTTTGCTGTGTCAATTATATAACAATTATTTCTTCTATAACCATTCTTGCATCCCATTAGCCTCCTCATAGTGAAATCATTCGATCTACACATTTACAAGTTCTAACAAATACAGGGAGCATATCAACTGACAAAAGTTCCAAACAGTTTATGCATAAAATGAAACTTATAGTACTGTATCTAACTACAGTGTGGTTAAAAAAAACTGAAGTGGAAGCCTGTTTTCATATTCACCCTACTCATCCATTAGTTCTAGTCAATTTGAAAACTATCCAAAATCCATCTCAAAAAGTACAATATGCAATGTTTTCCCACAAGTCAGTTTAAATGACCCATTACACAACATGATTTACATCATTTGTACTAAATAGACTTTCACTGCTAATGAAAGAAAGAGATGATTTGGAGACCAAAATCTGCCATATGCTCTTCCATTTTGCCACTTTGCAAGAGTCTGTAATTGCTATTGTTAGTTAAAATTTATTTGGGTTAATGTTTCAATGTTTTACAGAAGAATCTATTTACTGTAGCCTTATAGAGAAGTAAGATAATAGAAGAGCCTTTTTTTTCTTATAGAAAGAGCTACTCTTACCAAGCATTATTCACGGTGGAACAATTCAAAAGAATACATGATTCCACAATTCCCATCCCCATCCCCAAAAAAGAGCACCTTGAAACTTCACTCATACTTCTTTCTTTGCTCGGGCCTCTGTTAATGAACTTCTCAGCTTTTTCAGGCAATTGAATTCAAGATGGAAATTCAAAGAGACCCTGAACTTAAAAGGCACCAATCTCAGCACTGTGGACATCTACTCAGTATGTCTCTGGGATGACAAATTCAAACTCTGTTGTGTTTTCAACATTCATTTGGTTTACAGGTCGAGGTGGTGGTACTGGACGAGTTGGAGGGCTTGGATGTCCATCTGGCTCAACAAAGATGTCTTCCCAATTCAACCTTTTGCTTTCACCAGCAGGAACTGTCTGGTTTGTAAAGTGTGATTTGCCAGGGTTAATGTGCTGGACAATTCCCTCCTCACTGATGACAGGAATACTCCCCGTTTCCTCAGAGACAAAGGAGTATGGTTTGAACTGTAGAGTTTTGCAAGGAAGGAGGCGGTACAGGTTGTTGTCAGTATCGTCCTTCTCTTTCCTGCCCGAGGGGTCTTGATTGTGAGCTTGTTTGCAGTGAGTTGACAACAGCTGGTAGTTCAGGAACATTTCATTGCAAATCAAGCACTGATACCGCCTTTCCCCTGTGTGCGTAATCTCATGTTTGGTTCTATATTCTGCTAGTGCAAACACCTTGCTGCAGTAACGACATGGGTACTTCCTCTCCCAGGAATGCGTGTTAAAGTGACGCCTGAGACTAGTCAGGCACACGTAGGGCCGCTTGCACACAATACACACATAAAAAGTTTTTCCGTCCATTATTAGCTCATAGTGATCCTCCTGTTCCACTTTAGCTTTCTTTTTACCTCGAGATGTTGTACTGCTGGAGACGCTGCCGGCACCTTGTACAGGTGTTTGTGTTTTTCTTCCAGAGCCTGCTCGAGCATCTCCTTCACCTGTGTCATCTTTCACGGGGACAATATCATACGTGTTCTCCCCTATATTGGCGTAAACTTTACAACCAGGCGAAAGTGAATCGATTTCCGAGGCTTTGTCTAATGTTATCGTCTTTTTAGCAGACACTTTTGGAGTAACTTCCACTCCAGGTCCATTATTAGTGCTGAGCGATGGCCTCACATCTGACAATTTGATTTTACCTGGGTGGTCGGGGGAATGCTCCAGCAATACCTTCTTTTTCTGGACTCCGAGTACTTCACTGACTTCCAGAGAAAGAGAGGAATTCTGAGAATCCGAGGTGAAACTGTTCATTCGTGCTGGGGTTGCAGGTGCACTGTGCACAGCAGGCATTGCCGGAGAGGCAGGGATGCTTCTGCTCAGGTCTGGAGACATCATGGGGCTTGTATGAACCATCGTGTCTTGCTGGGGCTGAGGGCTACCCTGAGGTGTTCCTTCTGCCACACCTTCAGGAAGACGCCTGCATTTATCAGCTTGGTCTGTGTTCACTCCTTCCTCATGTGCAACTTTTTGTTTTTTGGCCTCTGGTCCTTCTTCAGCATTTGTATCCAAACCATGAGTGGGCAACATCTTCTGAGATTTTGGAGCTTCAATTTGTGAGACAAAAAGAACATCATCATTGTCCGATTCATCCCTATCAGCAGTGCTGCCAGTCATTTTAAATTCCTCAGCAGACAGCGAGAAAGATTCAGTGATGATGGGCATGTTCTCTGTTCCAGACTCATTTTTCTCAGCTGCACTAACACTGTTCTCTCCGTCTTTTGACAGGCCAGGTAAACCCTTGACTTGTGAAAGTGGTGCTGCGAGGTTGGCAATAAACTTTACACCTAAGATCTGACCAGCATTGATGAGATCTTCAAGTCTATCAGATCTAATTCTGTGGAGTTTTGAGGTGTATATATAATTCAAAACAACTTCAAATATATCTGCCTTGATAAAATTCAGCTCAATTACTTGTCCCACAACAGAAAAAAGGTGGCGAAAGTAAGTGCTGGATGCTGATAACATTGTCTTGTGTGCCTTGAATTTGCGGTCCTGAACAATGATTGTCACATCACAGAATAATCCGTTGTTTCGCTGTTCACTGATGGACTCAAGTAATGTCAGTGGAAACTGGGTGTCAGTTGCAGATATCAGCTTTAATTTCGACATCCCTGTGAAGAGGTTCAAGAGTGCTTTAACGAATACAGAATATTTTTCAGCAATTCTCAAAAGGCATTCATTACAGATGATCATTCATGCTGACATGTAGCACAAATGTACTGTAGCGTGTGCAACATAGGAGTACTTTATCTGACTTTTCACAAAATAAGAAATAAGTTGAGTGATTACGTTTGGCTGATACATCTCAATCGGATTAAACCAATAAAATTAAATGAACCATCACCAAGAGTCAGGTATAGGAGTCAGTGACACGCACTGCCTGTGTATTGCAAACAACTGATGCGCCATGCAGTCTATGCATTTTAAATGCTATCTACCATTAATAGTTCTGCAAAAGAGAAAAATGGGGCTAACGCTGTCTTGAAGGTTCAAATAGCAATTAAGGAATATGAATGCTTGGCTTAACGTTCTAAATACTGAAAAACGTGCATAAACCTTTAGCTAGCTAACGAGCCAGCAAGCTAATCCTCAGAGAAAGCAACAAAATCGGGTGCAAATAATGTTAATTGCTGATTTACAAACCTCGTTTAGACTTATTTGGAATCAAGAATCTGTCAAATGGATAATTTTTTTCTGTTGGTATGTTAAATCCGTGCGTTGTCCATAAAAGCCTAAAGTCGGGGGGAAACAGTGAAAACAAAAACAAATGGCTGGCTAGCTCGCTAATATGAGACCACTGAATCCTTCCTGCTTTGGCGGCAGTTTGAGGCCTAGCCCGGGAGAGCGGGCTGGGTGAACTCGGCTCTCCGGGTCAGCATGCTCTAGCTCGACCACACTACTGAGATCTGGACACGCTTCCGATCAGACCACACTAAGAGCATGATACCATACCTGCAGAGCGAGGTTTTTGTGTCCAGGCTTCTGTTGTCGGTAAAAAAGAAAACTAGCTGGATGTGTCCCGGTAGACAACAAAAACTGTCTTTTATGTGAGAGTAAGGCTGCGACTTACCGTCTAACCAACAGGAGTCGCAAATCAGCCTCCCGCCCGTGAGGAATAATAAAGAGATCTCGAATAATTATTGAAAATATTATTATATACATTTTCTCCAATTTTGTGAAGACAGTTTGGGGAAGACCTTTTCTATTCTAACATGACTGTGCCCTGGTGCACAAAGCAAGCACAATTAAGTTTGGTGTGGAAGCACATTACTGGCGCACACACACACACACAATAT
>JBBMFX010000030.1:881562-891596 GCA_037832545.1 Rhabdalestes septentrionalis
TATGTATGTATATGTATATGTATGTATATGTATATGTATGTATATGTATATGTATGTGTATGTA
The DNA here is from genome assembly GCA_037832545.1 of Rhabdalestes septentrionalis. Lineage (NCBI taxonomy): Eukaryota > Metazoa > Chordata > Actinopteri > Characiformes > Alestidae > Rhabdalestes > Rhabdalestes septentrionalis. The sequence goes on from JBBMFX010000030.1 coordinate 881,627, forward strand.
TATGTATGTGTATGTATATGTATGTATATATATATATGTGTATGTATATATATATATGTGTATGTATATATATATGTGTGTATGTATATATATATGTGTGTATGTATATATATATGTATGTATGTATATATATATATGTGTATGTATATATATATGTGTGTATGTATATATATATATGTGTATGTATATATATATGTGTATGTATATATATATGTGTATGTATATATATATGTGTATGTATATATATGTGTATGTATATATATGTGTATATGTGTATATGTATGTATATATATATATATACACACACACACATACTGGATTGAAAGTATTCACATTCCAGATATAGCAACAGGTTGGAAAAAGAATCACTGCATGGATAAAGCATCACCCCCTCTGAAAAAAATAATGTAAACTCATTCTGGTATAATTGATCACATTCTCCACTGCACATTAAGCAAATTAAAGCCTGCCAACTTTTACAAAACAATTGGAGTGAAATTTTGGTGTGTGTTTTTGGCCGATGTCCATGTCTTGAGCGGGCGATGTTGGAGTGTGCACGGAAACGGACGGACTAGATCAGATAGATAAAATAGATGTTCGACGTGAGAACTGATAGGTGTGGCGTGTGAAGACCAACAGACCGTGTCTCACGGTCATTGCGTGAGAGATGGCAGCCCTAAAATTGACATTCCCATGTGCTCCACTGAAATTGCCTTTGTAAGTTCAGTATAACACCAACCATTCTTGGAGCTTTCAAAGGCTTGGTAGTGCAACCAGACACAATAAACTCTGGGAGGCAAGGCACTGTCAAATTACCTTAGGGATACATTTCGGGACAGGTGCAAGCCAAAGATGCTACAAAACAAAATCTACAGCTTCTACAGACATTCACGGCATTTAACAGACGCCTTTATCCAAAAAGACTTCCATTCCCTAACTACAGGGGGCAGTCTCCCCGGAGCAACTTGGGTTTAAGGGTCTTGCTCAGGGACCCAGTGGTGGTGCTGAAAGTAGGATTCGAACCCAGGCCCTCATGGTCCAGAGGCAAGTATCCTACCCACTGAGCTACCTCCACCCCTAAACTTTTCACAGCGTCCACGCTGATGACCAAGCCAGAATTGCTTTCCATTTCTTTTCCCTTATGGGGCATCCAGACCTGCCTCTGAGGATTCTGTTTTCACTCATGATGCTAATCTCTGCCTTGCCCCTGTTCGGTGAGTTCCCTCGTGAAGGACTGATCTCGTTTGTAATCTGGTTTGTGTGAGAGCTATTTTGCCCAGTGACTGTTCTTGCACTATCCAGGCTGTTTGATTAGGAGCCTTGTTCTTGAGTTTGTGTGTGTGCTTTTGCTCAGCATTTTGTAGTTTAAAATTTTTTTTATATTATTTTCTTTTTTTCTTGTGATTAAATCGTATGGATTAAACATGATCTGTCTGTTCATTGATTGCAGGATTTGCATCTCCATGTTTCCCACATCACATGCAGTCACGGCCCAAAACCTAAATCCAACCCTCACACTACTGATAAGCAAATGTTCCTGCATGGCTTATTAATAATCAACAGACCACAGAAATAAAGTACACACATTATTTTAATAGACAGCTGGACAAAATACACATTTAAATTTTTTATGGGGCAGGGCTCTTCGATGATCTTCAATTGATGTTCTCAAGCCCCTAACATAGTAAAATAAGACATTTCAGAAAACTTTTCAAAACATACTAATATACAGAACATATATAAGATGTAAATGAAATAAAATTCCAATAATACCAGAACACTAATCACCTTTGGCTGGTGATGAACTCCACTCCCGGACAATCTCTTGTCTCTCTGCATCAGGTACCATTGATATGGAACTCTCACAACTCTCTTCTCCTAAACCACAAAGAAAGTGTAGATAGTTAGCCATAATAGCTTTTGACTATTTTATTAATCAAGATGTTGCCATGACAATAAGACTTGTTTTCTCTAGATTTACAGTATAGTGATAACAGAAAACAAGGTCAGGTTTCCAGACCTGCTTAAGAGTTTTCAATGGTTATTCAACATGAATATACTACATAGGGTGGATTTTCTAGACCCAGATTAAACCTAATCCCAGACTAAAAAGGCTTTTCAACGATGACATCAGTAATGTTACACTTTATATATAAAATAAGTTAAATCGGCACCTGAAAAAACAGCCCATAATACTTCTTCACAAAAAAATGTCACTGATGCATCATTCTTCTTTGCTGCCATTTCAGGTGTCTCAGTATTTGAGCATCATCTAACATAGTACATGGAGGCCCACTGCCCTGTCCAATTTAACATTTCCCTGATGTAATACCCATTCAATTTATCATTTATTTTTTAGGGATTTTCATGAAATCATTAATTGCCTCAAGTGTGTCATTAAAATGAGCAGGCTAGTGGAATTTCATGACAGGTGTGGGTTTTTCCACAATATTATCAATTACTTTAAGTGGATGTTTCTATAAAAACAGAGCTCAGTTGGTCCTGCTTTATCATATGCAGTGCAAAGCAGCATGTGAATACTGAATACAAATTATTGTGTTCGTAATTCTGAATGTAAAATGTTGTACTGTTGGTGCATTATATCAGTTCCTGCTTATAAAACCTCAGGAACACTGGGTGTACCTCTGGCGTATTGGCAAACTGTCACCAGGTATCATACTGTATTTATACAAGATCACTCACCCCATCTCTATGACCAGCAAGTGAGCTCAGTGTAATGACTTCAAAGAACAAGGCTGAGTGCACAATATTTAGGGTTATTTCCATGCTGAAACACCTGGTTTAACTTAGCAACAGCTTTAGCAGAGAAATAGTCAAACTGCACCCACCCTACCATTCAAGGCGCCTTAAGCAGTGCTCCCTATACACTGTACGTCACTGGATCTAAATCAACCAGAGTCAGGGAACATAAATGGTCCCAAACATACCTGCTTATGTTACTGCACAGAGACACAGACACAAGAACCATATAAAATCTAGCATAAGTCAAAAAAATTATGATGACACTGCATGGCATCTTGAATGAAGGGATTTAATAAACCAGCATCCCACGATAAGTTTTTCTTAATCCTGGTCTTGAAATTCCATTTCACTGAATGTTTTCCCTGTTCTGATAGATCCAGTTCTTTTTAAGGAATGTTGCTTAAGTAAAATTTGTGTGGCCCCCTATAGTCACACATGAACACACCACAGGACTGCGCAGTGTGAAATGATTGGGATTCAAACCCACAACTTTCCATAGAAGAAAATACCTAACCACCAGGGCACCAGTTGCCCCAAGCTTTAAACCATTATTCGTATATGAACCAGTTGTATCTGCTGTGCAGGGTGAACCCTAAAATGTGCATTACACTGGTACTTCCAGGAGCAGAACCACTGACACTACGATGTTGCTTAGAAGAACGGGGCTTGAAATTACTTTTCCCCATTTATTCTATAATTTATACTGTTCTATTTTTTTTCACTGGGTGTTTGTGCAGTTGTAGCATAAGTAGTTTCCTCCAGGATCAACAGTTTCCAAATTCTGACAAAGACGAGTTGCAGTGAATTATGGGTAGAATTTCATGAAGCAGAAAACCTTACTGATCTCAGAGGAATTTATTTCTGTAATGACTGCACAGACACACAGAGACAAGAACCACATACAATATAAAGTCTAAATAAATTTAAAAAATCTACATGAATTGCACTATTCTATATAAACAAACGCTGGGTTATAGATACTATTTATAAATACTGTAGACAATTAACTTTAGTTTAGTGCGTTACTTGTAATTCAAATGGAAGTTAGGAGTACATTAACACACGTAGTAGAGATTAGTAATAGATCAGTGATACTGACATAAGTAGTGATATTTACATGGCAAGAATACAGAAATAAGTATTAAGGTTGGAAAAGCACATTCAGGTTCACCCACCTTCCCACTGTTGGTGAATTTTTGGATCTGTGCAGTAGCGACGCCAGGGATGATCAGACAAACTGTCATTATAGCTAAACCAGGCAGTATTTCATACCACATGTTTGAGGTGTAATGTGGCCTATTTATAAACGCCAAAGGACGGATCGTCTATGTGAGGTTCATCCAAGCTGTTTCTGGACTATTTTAGCCAAAATGTCCTCTGCCTTCACGGTCACCACTGGATTTCCGTTTATTCTATGTTGGGATAAGCTGCGTAAAAATGATAGCTCCCTCATGCGGCTTAGAGGTGCCACGAGTTTCCCACATGATACCAGTACATACATAATGTACGATAATCAGTTAATATGCAGTTTAAGCAGTAAAACAGTTCCTATAATATTCCATGAACAATACATATCACAGTCATTAATGTCTATTCTGCGAAACAGTCCAGATGAGAATCATCCGGATCTCCCGCTCTAGCCAATCAGAGACGCGCTTCGACCAATAGGAAAAGTTTGTGAACGCTGTGGATTCCTGACAGCTTGACGAGCTCTCGGCTAAACAACAACACACAATAACTTCTCCCTCACCAGTAGACATGAAAGAAGACAAGGAAAACACGCGGCCCAGAGAAAAGAAAGTGGAAATCACATGTGAAGAAAGTGAAAAACCCGAGAGACCAAACAAAGAGAAGAAGGAGACTATGACAAAGGTAGTTGGCTAGCTTAGCCGGCTAGCTAACTTGTAAGTTAGCTTCGCAAAGACAACAACCAAGTTTACATTATTTGTTCGTTTTTTCTGCTGTTAGTTATGTAAACAACAAGCCTACTAGAATATATGTACAATTTCCTGGTTTCTTTCATTCAAGTTATTTAATGCATTTTTGCAGGAGTCATTTGTTGATACGGTTTTAGCTGTAGCTAACATTGCGGAGACACAGTTACCAGCCTAGCGAAAGATAATGTGTCTGTGTTTTTCGTTTACAACCACCTATTTTATGAACAAGCCAGGAAAAGAAAACAAGCAGCAGGCAGTTGTCGGTGTAGTTCAGTAACCGATCATTTTGTGGAGCTAAAGGAAGGCACATAGCAAGTCGGATCTGGACTTCTCTTTAATCTTTCTAATCTTCTTATATCTGCTCATTTTATTCCCCTTTCATTAAGATTGTAATTCGTCGCCTCCCTCCCAGTCTGACTAAAGAAGAGTTAGAGGAGCAACTGCAGCCTCTCCCAGAAGTGGATTATATCGAGTTCTTCTCTAGTGACACCAGGTCTGTGGCCCACATATTTACAAGATAAAACACAGCCTGAAGGAAAACAGATTAAATTTTTTGTGATGCTTTCATAACGTACAATGACTTTACAGGGGTACTGTCCATTATTTTTATTACAGCCTCTATCCTCACCTTTTTGCAAGAGCATACCTGAATTTCAAGAACCAGGACGACATTGTTCTGTTTAGAGATCGATTTGATGGTTATGTCTTCATCGATAATCGAGGTTTGTACGCGTACCTGTGCTCCAATCTCTTACTTGCACCCTTTACCCAAATGAGTGCTAACACCCCACTTAAACTGATTTAAAACTGTGTAATGGTGATTGGCTGCCAGTTTGTGTTAGCAGGTAATATGTAATAAGTATAATGTGTTTTTCTGTAAAGGTCAAGAGTACCCAGCAATTGTGGAGTTTGCACCATTCCAGAAGATAGCTAAAAAGAGGAGTAAAAAGAAGGATCCCAAAAGTGGAACAATTGAGGAAGGTATTTAGTTTGTCTAACATTCAAATTATATTCTTCATTTGCCCAAAAATTTGTAATTCCATTTTGCTTTTCATAGATGCTGATTATAAGAAATTTTTGGAGGTATACAATGGTGATGATGAGAAGCTTTCTTCCACACCTGAGACATTATTAGAGGAAATAGAGGCCAAAACAAAGGAACTTTTTGGTAAGTTAGTGGACTTCCCCAGACAAACAACACTAAACTATTCTCCTTAAACTGTCTCTATACTGAGAGGTTTTAAAATGTTTTTTACTTTCTTTATGCAGCCAAGAAAACAACTCCTCTGTTGGACTTTCTTAAGAACAAACAGGTGAGCACTTCCCATTTTTCGAGTTATTTTCTAGGGTTTGTTTGCTACCTTTTTATATGCCTCTTCTTAATATGAATGCAACCCTGTTTTGTTGTACCGGCTTTTGCTTCCTTCATTATGAATAAAAATAATTTATTTCAGTTTGTCATATAGGTGCAACTTTCTCTTCTTGGTCAATGCTTGTTGCAATAATGTGCTTTGGAGAGTGTCCTCTGCATCTCACCTATGTCCAGTGCAGATTTGGTTGTGCAACTTTGATGTATGCTTGAGTCGAAATATTTATGCAGTCTCACAATTAATTCAGAGGTTAAGGGAGGAGAAAAAGGAGGAGAGGAGAAGAAGAGAGTTGGAACGTAAACGCTTGAGAGATGAAGAAAGACGTAAGTGGAGAGAGGAGGACAGAAGGAAACGCAAAGAGGCTGAAAAATTAAAGAAAGCAGAAAAGGTGCCTGAAAAAGACAAAGATCAAGCTAAAGATGAGCAACCAAAAATCAAGGTAATGCATATTTTGGAGTCCAAATAGCAAAATAACCAATACATTTACTTTAAGATTTTAGTTCCCTGACAGTTGTTTGTTGAATAGCTCTTGAAAAAAACAGATAAACCAGAGAGTGGTGACACTGAAAAGACAAAAGAGAAGCTGAAGAAGCTAGATCGAGAAAAACCAGGAGGAGTAGATACAAAGAAACGTCTAAATGGTGAACACAGAGACGATAAAGCAAGAAAGTGAGTAATTAAAGCCTCTTTTGTTGTTTTCCTTATATGTGAATGTCTAATGATCGGAAGAAATAAAACAATTTATCGACATAGTGATATACAGAAACATTTTTAGGTACTAGTCCAAAGACAACATAGGTTCATATGTTGCATGTCTTTGTGAACGTTCCCAATATTTTATCAACCCCCTAATTTAGAACAGAAGATGATGGACGCAAGGAGCACAGGGATCGTGATCAAGACAGAGAGAGAGAGAGGGAGCGACGTCAGAGAGAGAGAGAGCGAATCAAGAGGCAGGATGAGGAGCGTCGTCGAAGGAGAGAGCGTCATGATGGTGAAAACACTTATAAAAAGAGAGAGGAAGAGGGCAAAAAGGAAAAGGAACGTGTTTGGGAGAAGAGAAAGAATGAGAATACAGGAGACTCCTCTGGCCACACACATCTGGACAAGCCTGACAAGGCTTCCAAAGATGGTAAAAAGGAGGAAAGTGGAAAAAAGGATCGTTTAAGAAACAAGGTACTAACTTACCTGGTTTGTATCCATTTGTCATGCATGAACTAGGTATATTTAAGAAATAAATCAAACATGCAAACAACCAACTTATAAATTACTGTGCAGTTGGGAAATTATGAAGTGCTTAATTTAATGATCCATGTGGGTTTAGAAACAAGTAAACCTTCTAAAGAGAAAGTAGCATGCTTGTATAAATGGCTAATCAGGTCCTTATTGAGTAATGTTTCTCATTCAGAGTGAATGTGGGCCACATGCTTTAACATTTGCTTTTTAATCAGTTAGCCAGCTTCCTCAGTATTAGGATTTTATGCATGTATTTTGTGGTTTTTCATTTTGCCCCAGGATCGACCTGCTATTCAGCTGTACCAGCCAGGAGCAAGGAGTCGCAACAGAGCAGGAGATGGCCAAGCTGTAGATAAGAAGCCTGAGAGAGATGCCAAGAGTGCACAGGAGAAGGGGGAAGAGTGAGGGAAGGCCAAAATGTTAGCATGACCTGGTGATTGAGATGGAATTCTGGTTAAGCCAGGGCAAATTAGCACCTGAGATGTGTGGTGCTGCCAAAGCAAGTTCCTATCAATCTCAAGCTCTCTGGCAGAGATACAGAAGCAACCCCCGTCACCCTACAGTGCCTGAATGAGCCCCCTTACTTTTCTCCATAATAGAAAGGCAAGGGAAAACTCACTCCCTGACTGATGCTTAGAGTTGAACAGTGGGGCATAACAAGAGAAGCCAAAGGTATTGGACCATGAGGACTCAAAGTGACCTTACTCTTGGTGCACAGCCAAACATATTGTATTTCACAGCTGTCAGCTTTTCTGGTATGTGTGGTTACATCTCAAATTTGGTTACTACAACACTCCAGTACCCTTAGAAAGTAACTCACTTGAATTATTTCCTTCTGAAGAGATAAGTAAAAAAGTGTTTCACAATACACTCTGCTCACAACCGATTGTCTTTTCTGTTGACTTTCACTCCATATGTAGAGTAGATTTAACTTGCACATGGAATATGAGCCATGCATTAAGGTGAAAATTTGAAACATGCCTTTGCCATGTTTTTTTTTTTTTTTTTTTGACACCCTTGTTTGGAAATCTTTTTTAATTTGGTGAGTGGCCTTCCCTACTTTTGCAATAAAGCTTTACCCAACGAAGAATGCTGAATTGTTGAAAATTGACAATTGTTTTAATCTGCTCTGGACAACTGTTGTGTACTATGAACACATCAACGGAGGATTTACCTGTGTTCATTTGTGTGAAATCTATAAAGATTTCATATCAAATAGTAATTAATGGAACATGGCATGATTAAAAATGTCGGTGCTTTAAATGTCCCAGGATACATAAATATGCAGTCGTGGTCTAAATGATTAACTTTTCTTCAGATATATCTTCAGCACCCAATGCAAATTAACCAGTTTTTGTAGAACAAGATTATTTAATTTAATGTCTAATGAACTACAGTAAGCATGAAGTGTGCTGGTGGAATTGGGGGATGATGATGGGTCCTATGATGTCGCTGAAGAACGTGCAGTGACTGAGCCGTGTACAATAACCAAAGCTGTTCCCAAAGGATTTATTTTAAAATAAATCAGTTGCATGAAAAAGGGGGAATACCACCTGAAACATAAGTGTTTCCCCACCTAGGCAATCCCCCGTTTTTAATGAATTTATAAAACATTAGAACAACTCAGAAAATGGCAAAGCTGTCTCCATCCAAAAATGTAAGAAAACATGACCCAGTCTTGCTTCAGACCAGAAAAATAGATTCTAGGCACCCAGTACTGATATGGGGCCCTGTTTCTTGGGGCCCAAGATTTCTTGCAGCGCCCCTTGTTTGGACCCACCCACATCTACCATAAAATATGAGTTCACCCAGCAGTCTTGAATCTTTTGCGAAATAATCCATTCCACATAATATATGACATTCCACTGGAAATCTGCTCCAGTTTGCCCCCACCTCACCCTCTAAACCAAATTGTGTAAGGAGACCATTTGTCAGACATGAACACATCACAGCACACAGTGTAAATAGCACTGTGTTACTTGCAATTTACAAGAGCACACCATTCTCTTTAAGAATTTGACCAAGAAGAAGGATGCTGTCAGGATGTGTCAGTTTATTTCCCCCTGTGTGGGGGATGTTGATCCCACTGCACTGGGTGGCGCTGTTCCAGCGGTCCGCTCTGCTCTCGATAAACAGCCGCTCCGGTCGGCGTTTCCTCCTCTTCAACCACCGCCATTCTGGTGATAGGACTGTGTGGCTGAAATGGTGAGGAATAATCAGTCAACATCGCCCTGTTTACGCATCGTTCGTGGGCCAACTTTTATTACTACATACGCACGGATGCTTAACATCTATATATATCACAATTGCACTTATTAGACTTTCTTAAAACGTGCGCAACTCATGACTGTGTTTCGAGCCAGCGCTTCACAAAGTCATAACATTTTTCCCCTTCTTTGCCGTCTTATTAAAAAAAAAAAAAGCCCGAATAGAGCGCTTGGTTTTGTGCACGTTAACGTCATTAAAAAAGTTAATTCTCTTGTTTACTTATAACTGGCTGGCTAACGTGCTAACTGGCTAACCCGCGTCTCGCTTCTGTTTCAGGCGTCGCACAAAACCTTCAGGATTAAACGCTTCCTGGCCAAAAAGCAGAAGCAGAATAGACCGATTCCGCAGTGGATCAGAATGAAGACTGGCAACAAGATCAGGTAAGGAGGATCTTTA
>JBBMFX010000030.1:905423-930374 GCA_037832545.1 Rhabdalestes septentrionalis
CACGTATATCTTATAAATAAAAATGTAAAAAGTCACTTGAAAATTTCAACAAAAACATTACACATTCATACTTTTCCTCATTCATGACACATGACTCCGTTTACGCTCACGTTTTGCAATGCATTTATACAGCCTTATTTTACACAGGACTATGGCAGGCAGAAGAGAAGGTAGTTTCCTCTAATTAATACGGTCCCAATAATACAGTTACTTCCCACTGTGTTTCCGTGAATGATAAACTACACATATACCCCAAATGACTAAAACATCGATATTTGAATGTGAGAATCGATTCTAAAACATAAATAACTGGTATTGTAGGAATCAAATTTTCAGTATCGATCCAAGGTAAAGGTCAGCAGAGACCTAATTAACCCTAATTAACACAGCGTCCCACACTCTTACTCAAACTATCAGACACAACACAAGGAAACATATGCAAATGATAAAGAAATAGCCCACAAAGTGTTTTAAATATGTCCTTCAAAACATTTAGTAATCCAGGTTCCACAAAGTGCCACAGCTTACTCTTTGATCGAAATACGTGCATTATTAAAAATATTTACATCTAAAACCTTCAGTAACGTCTTAAAGGATGAACCATTTTAAGAATGGGGGTGTGTGGCCAAAACTGTGGACTTAATTTGTAGGGATAAGATACTCGACTGTATTTATTGACCATTCGCCTCTGAATCATTACTAACACGTTGTTTGTGAGTGAACGCTAAATGTAATGCTTGCTATACGCATGTTTTAATGTTGTGAATAAAACATGTCTCCCCCCGTGTAAGACCCCCCGTTTTCGCTGCCCTGCTGCTGCGCGAACTGTGTCGTTTCTATTCGGAGCGGTTGCAGCCAGACAGTGGAACCATGGCGGCGACTGAGATAGCGAGACAGGCGGTGAGTTTGCCCTGTTTTTATTTGCCAGTAATGTGCCAGCTGAACGTTTATTGGCACTGTGAACGTGAGCCTGAATTTTTTTTGTCTCGAGAGTGCGGTCTTTCTCAGGTAAAAAATCCCGTATTCAGTCTCCATTTATGCACATGAAATAGCATGAAGGCTGTAGCTCGGTATAAGGATAGACACACTGTTGTTAAATTTGAGAGAGTTATAGAAACTAGATTCGCCCAAATTCAAATGTGTTACTAACATGGCACGTTTGATCATTTGGCTCAGTACATTTTAAATTTTTTCTGTTTAGACTATCGCCCTCACATTATTGTAGCTCGGTAGCCCATTTTGTGTCAGCCGGCTCGAAGTGACTAGATATATTACTGTAACGTTTGCTGTTGCTAGCCTCCGTTCTGGCCTAGAAATATCTTAAATATGGGTTGAACATGTATTCTTGAAGGGGTCATCTGCCAGTATGTAAAGGAAGATCCACCCGAATCGTCCTATACTGGCACCGTTATTTTATTGTCTGGCCATCCTGTGTCCCACTAGCTCAATGGGCGTTGTCTACTACAAAGCATTTGGTGTGAAGAGTGATTGAAATGAAGAAAGACATATGTTTTCCAATAGTATTGCACAGTGTGCTGCTGTTGCAGGCTTGAGCACTCCTGTATGTTTAAATTGCCATGCAGCAGAAAAGGTTGCTCTTTCCCCCACGCGTTTAATATATAGATTCACTCGCAGGCACACTAGGCTGTAGGAACCCGTTTAAAAAAAAATGTTGTCCATAATTAAGAGAGTGGGATTAGTGTTAATAATGGACATCATCCACTTTCTTATTGATCTCCATTTGGTTCTACTTTTCACAGTGTTGCACATGTGGAGCAGATGGTAGAGTGTTGGTTCTGTCAATAAGATGTTTTGCTCTTGTTTGTTTCCAGCCTGGAGCCGAATTTCAACATGTTATTGTTAACTGTTGCCCAATTACCAGATGTGTGCTTATCTTCTGTTTTAGTAGACTTTAACAAAAAAGGTTTAGCTTAAATTACATTTTTGGAACTTTTGATTTAGTGCGATAGTTTGAACGCAGTGGGGTGATATTAATTATGTGTAAACCATAGATATATATGTTTAATAATTTTCTAAGGAGTTACAGTTAAGCTATTGTGTGTCTGAAGGTTTGTGGATTGTAGGTAATGAGAACACACTGGATATGAGATCCAGTATGCCAATCACACACACACAGATACCCTCTTGTCATGAAACATGCAGGTACAACATTTCCTGCTAGGGTTTGGCCAGGCCTGCCTAAACAGTGACAGAAAATGCACAGCCTGGGCAAGAACAAGTGTAGACCCAGTTCACAGAACAGTACAACATTATCCGTTTTCGGTTTCTTGTTTTTTAGTTTACAAATCACTTGCTTTCATAGGCGTCAGAATAGCTGATGGAAGCATCTGTTGACCGTGCTCTAAAATGTGGTTTTAAACGGTTGCAGACAGACAGGAAAGAGGAAGTGAACGATTCACTACCTGATCTGCACCTCACTTACGTAGAAGCATAAGAAGAAAAGAGCATGACGCAAGGTTTTTGTTTTTTTTAAGTTTTTTTTTTGCAGTTTTGTGTTGTCCATATTTGGGTAGATTATCTAGATCAAGACTGCATGTATGATGTTACATAAATTCTATGTTGATGGTTTCCTTTGCTTTATTATACATTTCTAATGTTACAGATTGCTAAAACAGATAGAAACCCTAAAGTTGTTATTAAATGCCCTTTTTAAAAAAAACAATATTGTTCTTGCCATTGGTTTTTAGGGAGAGGGTGCACGTGCTGTCCCGCTCTCTGGCCATGTTGGCTTCGACAGCATGCCTGACCAGCTGGTGAACAAGTCTGTTAACCATGGCTTCTGCTTCAACATCCTATGTGTTGGTGAGTGTGTCATGTGGGAGCTCCCTTTCGCTCAAGCCTTCCTCTGTAAATGTGTGATAGCCGATCAAGTCCACTCTCTGTGTTTCAGGGTAACTTGTTTCATTCAAGTTTCAGCAAGAACTTAAATCAGAAAAAAAATCGTACATTTTTATCTGTGGACACTTATTGGTTTAAAACTTGTATTCTTGCTAATGGATGATCCCTGGTAGACCAGTAAAGGAAATCACTGTCTAGTGGCAGCAACGAAATTACATACAGTCTGCATTCCGCAAGTAGTATCATAACTATAAACAAAGCCTTTTAGTATGGTGTGTGGGGCAGAGCATAGTGAGTTTTGGATCATCTACAGTGTGACAATAGCTTGGAAAAAAGTAACTTGTCAATTGGAAATAAGAACTAAAGTTCTTATAATACATTTGCAAGTTTCACACAGCCAGTACAAAGTAATGCATTCAAACCTTTGATTAACGGACGCACACTTGGCAAACAGTTTCACCATAGATTTTAAATGGTACCATTGGCACCAATGGACGTTGATTAATTATATTTGAAAGTCTGTATATTATTAAATAATTTTGGGGAAAGTGAATGTGATGTGCAGTTATTAAGCCTTCACTCCATCTCGCGTGTTCATCTGTGTAAAAAGCAGAACCATGTATCACTTGTTTGCATTTTTAAATGTTCAGCATTCCATTAAAGCTCATATTAATACACAATGAATATTCAGCTTTGTGTTCAAAGGAACATTGAAAATAAATATTGAGGATGTGAGGATCCGTATTGATGTTTCACTGTCAATGTACGAATCTGGCCCATGAACCATTAAAACCGTTCTACTCATTAGCACAGTAGCATATAGCTGATGTATTAACACCTGCTACTTTTATTGTGTGGGTTAATAAAAGTGGGAAATATTTTGGTTCACATTTTGATTTCAAATATTTATCAAATCTTATCAAATGTTTACAGTCCATATAGGCATGCCCGAAAATGTTGAATTAATGAGATGTGATGATTGTTTGTATTATCCTGCTAAATGATCCCTGACATTGGGCAAGCCTATGACATCCATTAGAATGTTTATGAAGAGTATTCAAGACTGCAGTAAAATGCTTATTCGTTAAAGCACTGTGATTGATTGTGTGTGATATCAACACTACTTACAGTGTTTGTGGTGCAATATAAATGCGGTGTACAGACAGGAGCCTCTTGGCCTAGCTTGTGTCTGTTTTGTTTGAGTTTAGAGTCTTCAGCGTGTTCTTGTTCTTTTACTACAGCAGATGTTTTCATTCTACAGAAGACCGCAAAAAAGTGTTCTAGTTCCACTCCGTTTTAGCCACAAAAATGTGATTGAAACATCATCTTTTAACAGTGAAATCTGTTAAAATCTGATATTTTCTTATTAATGCCAGATTAAAAGCAAATGCCATAGCAAAGAGTGGAATCTGAAAAAGAAAAAAAAAACATTGTCAAAGGTTATGTGCCTGAACCAAGTAAACAGAGCAGAAATCTGAGACCTCGTGTCTTTCATTAGAGCAGAGATTTATCAGTTTTAACATGTAATTTGGGGCAATTTGTGAGGGGAGGTTGATCCCCATTGATGTTTAGAGGAGCTCTTTGTGCAGTTTTGGGGTTCAGCCAATAGCAGTGACCAATAACACTGCCAAATCCCTCTGAGAAGAAAAAACACAGAAGGCTCCTGAAACTGATGACTGACCTCTAGCTCTTGGCAAATGAGAAATGAGAAGCCACCCTGAAACAGAGCGCCCTCATCTTCCTAGTCCTAGTCTGCTTCTACTGTGTATTTGTCAGTATGGGTCCAGTGATCAATGAGTCAGACCACAGCTGCATTTTCTGTCCTCTCTTCAGGTGATGCCAATTCAGTCCAGGCACTTAGATTTCAGGTTGGATGTTAACCCACACAACAGAACCAAGATGTTGCCACTTTGGGGAGCAGTAGATTTAAATGGGAACTTTCGTAGTTTCTGAAGTGGAAAATGCTATTTTTCTCATGCTGCTAGTTGAGAGGCCCATGGGAAGGGGCTTAGCAAGCTAAATATATGAAGAAGTGGCCAATGAGAGCCCTCTATATAATTAACATTCTGGTGGCGTAGCATGATGAGCCTTTTTACTGCCCTCAGTAGTTCAAGCTGACTGAAAGACTATATGAATTGTGCTCTTGCTTATTCTGAACAAGAGAATGGCATAATGATTGGTGTTTTTTTTGTTTATTTTAGTAAAATTATAGAATATATTAGATGTTTAGAGTATATTAGATTAATGTTAAGCCACTGTATAACAGTGATGATTTCGATATGTGTTTTGGACTATTTAAAATACTATATTGAAATATACCCGTATTATATTTATATATATATAAATATTTGTCAAAATGACATGATGTTGGTTCTGTTAAAAAAAGAAAGCTAAAGCTGTCCATGTCATAATTAGTTTTTTTGTGCTTTGTTAGGGGAGACAGGTTTGGGTAAATCCACCCTCATGGACACTTTGTTCAACACCAAATTTGAGGGTGAGCCGACGCAGCATAACCAGCCAGGAGTGCAGCTGAAGTCCAACACGTATGAACTGCAGGAGAGCAATGTGCGTCTCAAGCTCAATATTGTCAATACTGTTGGCTTTGGAGACCAGATCAACAAAGAGGACAGGTGAGTTTAGTTGCCTTCCTGCAGTCCAAAAATGTTTTGGATTGATGTCAATAAGCAATTTTCTTTTGCATCACTTTCCCTAAAGGCCTGAGAGCTTTTGTTTTGTTTTCTTGTGTTTATCTTGCTCTTGTGGGAACAGATTATACATGCACAAAATATGTTCTGTAAATAACTTTCCAGTGTTTTTTTTGCCAAAATCCAATATGCCTAAATCTTCCTTTATATACATTGGCTGGTCTTAATCTTGCATCATATGTGTATCTCCAATCATAGGGCTGATCAAAGCTAGGCTGCCCTATTGGTCTCCCAGTGTTCGAGTCGGAGAGACAGATAGGGAAAAGACTGTGCCAGAACTAGCAAGATGTATCATCCCTTTGCCTTACAGCTGTTTGTTTGCTCATTCAACAGAAGGGTGTGATTTTTTTAAGATGCTGCCATATAAAGCTGGAAAATATTTTGAGTGGGTGGGTGGTCGATAAGATCACCTGCATTTGTAGGCGTATATGTGGTCAGCCTACTAACTTTCCTCACGTTGCTCATTCTCTTGTTTAGTTCTGTTCAGTGGGGTTGCAGGCAGGGATTGGGACTGAGGGATGTCAGTCTATCAGGCTCATTTGAGTATTAGGACCATGAACAGACATTTCTTGGACAGATATTGGTGATAAGTGATTTAAAAGCAGTTTTAATTTTTGGTTTAAACGTTTTTGGTTGTTTGACATACCAATGAAATCGTACGTACATACACTGTGTGCCCCAGGACTTTTAATTGACCTACAGTGTGAGTGCTACTTATATTTGTGACCATCAACGTGTTTGATAATTTAGTAAATGTGACTGCATGGAACATTTTCTTCCTTAAAGAGCACTTGAGGACACATCTGAAACTTCTTCTTCAGCAAAGATGATGTGAGTTTTTCCAGCAAGGATGATTTGTAATACATTGCCTTATGGTTATATGGTCAATTCCAAACCTTGTATCTGTGGGTAAATGCATCGCTCAATGTTTTCCTGTAAAAAACATAAAGGAAAACTCCCATTGTCCCAGGTTTGTCTCAGCATTGTCATGTGGTACTTCAGTGTTCGTTTCAATGAATGCATGATGTCATTGTTCCTGTGCCCATAGGTGAAGATGCAGTTATGGACTTTTTAACCTGAGATATATTATAACTGGGCTAAAGGGTTAAACAGAAAAGTGAAAACTTGCGACTATCAGTATCCTTGGCTAATAGTGTTGGGCTCCAACACATAGAGTTGGGTTATTCAGTACAGACTGTTTTTTGGTGGTTCTGTCCACTTGGTGAGTGTCACTTGTAGCAATATTGCGACATCCTGGGCACACATGCGTCCTTTTAGGTTTATATTTCCACTTGTGGAGTAATTGTTCCTCAATTGTGCCATTTGCAGCTACAAACCTATTGTGGAGTTCATTGATGCTCAGTTTGAGGCCTACCTTCAGGAAGAGCTAAAGATTAAGCGCACTCTGCACAACTATCACGACACGCGCATCCATGCCTGCCTGTACTTCATAGCCCCTACTGGACACTCCCTAAAATCCCTGGACCTGGTGACCATGAAGAAGTTAGACAGCAAGGTTAGTGCAAGTTTCGCTTCAGTATCTGAACTCTTCTTATGTGGTAGGTTTGTGCTGCTTTGTTCAGTTTTGCTAATGGGATTGAGTTAGGATGCAACAGTCAGTGTGATTCTTACAACAGTATCTACATTAGTGCTCCTGAACACAAGTTTATACAGCTTGATTTGGCACAGTGTTCCTGTACGAAACTCTGCAAAGAAACTGAGACTGCACAACGTAATGTGTTAGCCAAACATTGCTCTTTGCCCGAGCCTACTGTGAACTAATTAGGACCAGAACATATCTAGGGCGCTGCTCTAATGTACATATGCTGCTTTTATCTATGTATTAGAATAGAAGTTGTGCCCATTGGCAGCCTCGCCTAATGATGTTAGCTGTACTATTGCTTGTACAAGGGCACAATTTGATTGTTACTTTGTGCACACACAAAGACACACACACGAAAAGCCACTCATGTGCTCAAAGTGTGAGAATTCTACAGTAGTAGGACCCATGTTGTTTGAAATAGCACCAGCAGGCAGGGTAGGCAGTGGGCTTTGTGTGGGTTTGGAGCACAGTGTGTGTGAGCCATGAATGGAGGCTGAATGTTCGATTAACCCTTAATAATTACACTTATTTCATACAAATGATTTGTGCTGTACGGTATTATCCTACACACTGGAAATAATCACCTGTTTCTAATATGCAATTGGTTCTTTTCTTTTTTTTTGTCAGTTTCAATTTATGTTGAGGCAAAAACACGTTGTGTATTGTCTTGAACTTTCACTAATACAGTTATAATATAAATGGATTTTTTTAAAACCTAGGAAACACAGCACAAGCATTGAACTAATATTTGGATTGCAGTTGATTTGAACATGTAAAAGCGATTATTTTTTCTGGCTCCGTTGAGAGTAAGTCTTCTAGTCTTACGGTTCAGTGAGACATGAATAGGGAGCAGGAGGAGTGAATTTCCACCTCCATTTTTATCTCTGCTTGGCCTGATGATTTTCTTAAGAAATTATAGTTTTAAGCACATGCTTGTTGTTGCTTTTTCTGTTTGGTTGTTTTAAAATAAAATGTCTCATCATTGTTTGCCTCTGAATTTTTTTTGTTCCAGGAAATATGTTTTCTTTCATGAAGTTCTTTTATTTCCTGTAGGTGAATATAATCCCCATCATTGCTAAGTCTGATGCAATCTCAAAGAGTGAACTTGCAAAGTTCAAGATCAAGATTACCAGTGAACTGGTCAGCAATGGAGTCCAGATCTACCAGTTTCCCACAGACGATGAGACCGTGGCTGAGATCAATTCCACCATGAATGTAAGTTGGTTATAATCTTCCTCAGTTTACTAGTTTTATACTTGTTTTCATAAAAGGAAGGTCATTTCATTACACGTATTTGTCAGCATGTTCCAGATTGTGCGGTATGAGAGAACCACAAATGCAGAGACATTTGTGACTACCATGCAGTGTACATACAATTTTTAAAACACACTTTGACTCATTTTAGATATAGTTACATTATCCCAAATACATGTGATTGTGTGAATAATGTGTTTACAGGTCCACATTTGAACTTCTGTGTTCAATTCTTTTATATATAGTTTGGAATTTCCGCGATGGTAACAAGTGTTTAAAGTTAGAAATAAAACATCTGGTGTCCGACTCTCCACACTCTGCTTGCTCTCAGGAAATGGCAGCACAGAAGGAGAAATGCATAATGAGTGTGCTCTCATTGCAGGAAGTGTGAGATAGACGCATGCATCCATGCACACACACCCCACTCATAGTCTATATCTCTCAGTGTAGGAAAGTGGATACTGAATTTCGCAGACCTTTGATGATATTTGCCAGTTTCTGGTGGGGCTAGTGAGGTCTCACAGTTTGGTATGTTCACGGTTTGTCACGGCGTGGTACCACTGGTTTTCCATTAGTGTGGTTTAAACTGTTAGGCTGTCATCAGTGTTTCTGCTGATGGGATGGGACCGCATATCTTTATCTTTGCTGCTCTAGAGGAGCTTCCTGAATGTAAATACTGTCTAAATGGGGTGGTGGTGTTATGACTGCATTGTGAGATGCTTCTCCAGGCCTTGACTCTGTAACCGAGCTCACTGTGGCATTCCTGTCCTTGGGTGTCTGAGGGTGATACATAATGGTTAATTAAAATTGAAGGAGGGCTGAAAGCATGCAAGTTTATTTCCTGATTTCACATTCTCGGTTGGATAATGCTGTTTGTGTAAATGTTGGGTAATGGGTTGTGCATGTTTTTTTTGTTTGTTTATTTGTTTTTTATATGTATGTATATATTTTTAAAAGGGCTATGGCCCCTTTTACCAAGGCCCCAAACAAAAAGAAATTAATAAATGTAGTTTGTATATATAAATGACCAAAATTTGATCTATTCTTATGATCCAAAGCATAGGTTAATTTCATATGTGCAGTAGGCTAGCTAATGAATGAACCTCAATGTCATTTCCTAAAAGCTTTTAACCAATTATTAGACAAAAGAAATATAACTGTTGGAAGGGTTTATAATATAGAATATTTTCTAAACATTTATGTTTCTATTGAGCATAAGTCAATGCAGTAACTGTCATTATCAGTTTGTCACCAAACCCTGATAAATAAATAGATAAATAAATATCTGCAGCTCTGTTCAATACATTTTTCTATTCTGTAATTTTCTGTTGCAAATGACTGACATAGCAAATTATTTTTTTTTACTTTTGTCGAAAACTATATACTTTATACTTTTTTAATTGTTAAGCCTTCATTTTCAACAGAGATTTCACATTTGTGAACAATAGTGTGTAAATATATACACACTGATTTGCATGTCATGTGGGTACTCTGCAGGGCCATTTGCCGTTTGCAGTTGTGGGAAGCACTGAGGAAGTGAAGATTGGGAACAAGATGGTGAAAGCGCGGCAGTACCCTTGGGGAACTGTTCAGGGTAAGTGTAGGTCATGTCTTGTAGAGGAAATAAGGCTTAGATTGTCCTACAGAAGTATTGGTCTTTTGGTGCAAGGTCCATACACTTCCACAGGATGCTATGCAGGAACGCACACATTATACCACTGCACTTCTTACTTGTACATGGCTATCTCAGTATCAGCTAGGAGACTGCTGGCTTTTATTGATGTAGGGGTGGGGTAGTTGCACGGGTGATGAGCAAAGCAACACAAATCACGTGGAGCTTGAATGGCATAGTGCTGTCCCCAGGCTGTTGCTGACATTGTTACATTTCCCTGCCTCCCTCTCTTATCCACACACTACGCTGTGTGCCAGTGTTCATACATGGGGCCATGGGGCAGTTCATGTGAGCCACTGCTTGATATAGTATGCTCTAAGGTTGACCTAGCAAAGAAAAGGGAGTAATTTTGGCCCATTGGCCCTGGGTTTGACTTATGCTGAATGAGATGTTTTTTTCCTAGCGTGATGCTACATATGAGCACTCTAGCTTAAAAAACAAAACAAAAACAAAACCATGCTAACACTAGCGAATTCTAGTTGTATTCATTCTGATTTGAAGTAGTTGATGAGAATTACTGTTTTTATTCTATGTTGTGACAGTGGTTGTGGGATGGATTTATTTACACTTAAAAAAAGTGTAGCAACAGCTGTAAAATCAAAAACACAATTTAAATGATTCAGCCAAGATTGTTCAATGATTATGTCCATTTTAGCAGCAACAACTGTGTAAAGTAAAAAACGAATACATTTTAAATATTGTGAATTCAGAGACTCGGCAGGGCAATGTTATCTCACCACTACTCTATTTAAGGTGGACCGGCCGAGTTACGAAACGTCCAATTTTAGCCTCTTCGTGTTTTGAGACAGTCCTCTAAATAGAAGTAACATGTCCATATTAGCAGCAACAACTGTGTAAAAAAGGTGTAAAATGAATACATTTTAAATAATGTGAATTTGGATACACAACATGGGCAGAATGTAATCACACCACTGTATGTAAGGTGGACCGGCCGAGATGCCCAAATTAGGCTTTGGGAATATAGGAATATAGAAATTGGGGCTGTCGAACTGAGATCCGATATTGGATTTACGGCTATATCGGAGTCTGATACCAATGTCATAATGGATCGGGCCTGTATCTACTTGTCATTGATTGAATAGCTGATTCTGAATTATACAAGAGAATTCAAAAGGAAAATTTTGCCAAGTATAATAAATCGTTTAATTGGATTCTTCATTTTATCAACTTTTAAGACATGAAAATCTGTTGACAATCTTTCAAGCATTGGTTTATTGGACTAACAATAAGAATACAATAATAAATAATACAAATGTAGTTAAACAAAACACTGGAAAATGGCCTCGTTCCCCTACTTTTAGCTTAGGTTTTGGAGCACCATCTGCTGGGCAAGTTTTAAAAAGTTATGTTTCTTTTCTTTTTTTGTCTAGGCTATTGGGATTTTACTGATGGGATTATAGTTGTTATATGCAATGCATGTAAAAGATGTACTCTCTTTCAGTGGAGAATGAGAACCACTGTGATTTTGTGAAGCTGAGGGAGATGCTGATCCGGGTGAACATGGAGGATCTAAGAGAGCAAACACACACACGCCACTATGAGCTCTATCGCCGCTGTAAACTAGAGGAGATGGGTTTCAAAGACACAGACCCTGACAGCAAACCTTTCAGGTGAAGAAATAATCTGCCATTTTTACATTAACAGCCAGAAAATCTAGCTGCTGCAAAATGGTTTATAATGCAAAAAAACAAGAAACGACTTCCATTGTTTGATTTTTGTATTGTGCTAACTGCCACCCTGTTACTTTCTTTATGGGCTTCAGTCTGCAGGAGACATATGAGGCCAAGAGGAATGAGTTCATGGGTGAGCTGCAGAAAAAGGAAGAGGAGATGAGGCAGATGTTTGTCCAAAGAGTGAAGGAGAAAGAGGCTGAACTGAAGGAGGCAGAGAAGGAGGTTAGTGTTTCGTGGTTTGTGCCTGAGAATGATGCATGTTTTCGTTTGTTTATTTTCATAGAATAAAACCATCCAACATGTTTGGTTTATATATTTATTTGCAAAAAAAGGAGCAGCTGTTGCAAACAACCATGTACTGCTTCATAAAATAATGTTCTGACTGACAAAGCTACATAAGCCTTTCTTTAGCCATTTAAATGTTGCTCACAATTTCCAATTTTGTGCGCACTGACCCTGTGATATTCATATGAAGCTGCATGAAAAGTTTGATCGTCTGAAGAAGCTGCACCAGGATGAGAAAAAGAAGCTGGAGGACAAGAAGAAATCTCTTGATGATGAACTGAATATCTTCAAGCAGAAGAAAACTGCTGCTGAGCTATTGCAATCTCAGGCCCAGCAAGCAGGGGGCTCCACCACACTCAAGCGAGACAAAGAGAGGAAAAAGTAAGTATGGACCTCTATCTGCTTTTTGCCCTTTATTGTAAAAAACTGAGTACTCTACAAGCAAAAGGAAAACCATATGTTCTCATCACTGGCCTACTTAATTGTATGTGACGGTACCCAAAAATGTATTTTACATCTTAAATTCTATTTCATAAATATGATGTTCATTTCAAAGTTAAGCCTTTGGACTGTTAGACAGTATAGCTTTGATGCTATTGGTTGGTGCTGCAAAAGTTTCAATAAATAGTCTAAATAATTCGAGTAAAACCGAATAGAGAAATTAAACTACTATTTAAACATAAAACAAATTGTAGGAATATTCTGCTTAGTGATGATACATATATAATATCCACACTGCTTTAATAGGATACAGACACAATAATCTTCACTGTCTACACATTAAACAGATATTTTATTTATGTTCTTAAGTTTCTTACCTTACTTTCTTCCATCACTGGTGGTGATGCATAAGATTTTCAACATTAGTGTAGTTTTGTTGTAGCACTGACACTGATACATTGTGTATCCTTCTCCCTTGCCAAAAAGCACAAAGTCACAAAAGTACAAAGTCTCAAATATGTCTTATTCTGGTGTAGAATTCAAAGTGACCACTTTTCCTGTCATGTTGGTAATCACTCATGGTTGTGTATTCAAGCTGATTCGGCCTCCTCACCAGACCATGATACAGGAGGAGGACACTTACACTGAGAAGGTGTTTAATTTTTTTCCTTTTCCCTCATTTGACTTCGTGACAATATTTGTGGCTTAAACTAGTCACAGGTTCTCACTGGCAGCTGTTCGCTATGCTAAAAAGTACATCACATCTCTGTCCCTTTCACATTCACATTACTTAAACACTGTTGTACAGGGCAGTCTGAGGGCTGGACAGGACTGCATCCCTGCACTTGTCTTTGTGTCTTCATGACACAGAAATGTACAGTTACCTTAAGTAACCAAGCAGGGCATGGCATGTATAACGTCTGTGTGGTTTGTGCATGTTCTGCATGTTAAATCCATGTTGTTTTCCAGTTAATTCCATCTGCTTGCTGCATGCCTCATCAGACACGTTATGCTGGTAAGGCTTCTAAACATTAAGGCACATCCTTCATTGAAAGATAAAAGAGGGAATGTAATGGTTTTGTTAGTCTCGATGATTGTGTACATCTTGGTGTATCTAAATACTGATACTGATCAAGTTGTTTAAGAAACAATGGACTGTCTGGATGCTGTGCAAGGGGGAGCTGTTTATATGGATTGCAAAAGGGAGGATTTAAAACATGATAGGAGGTGTGTTACAGTGATAATGCCAAGGATAATGGTGTCTGTTAATTTACCAGTGCAAGATAATTAATGTAGTTTACTATTGATAATTGTGTTTTATCCAAAACCTACATGCAGACATGGTTATTTTTTGGGAGATTCAGAGTGTAAGAATTTGTTGAGTCTGGATTTCAGTTTTGTCTCATTCAAAGAAAAAGAAAAAACTTCTGCCACTCCACCTATCCCAAATAACACATGTTAACTGACTTTTAACACCAAATTTTTTTGTATGAATGAACACAGTAGTGTAAATGTAACCAAAAGAGGGAAAAAAAATAATCCTCCTTTTCTCTCGTTTCCAGTTCAGGATTCCTGTAGAAAGTGCTCCCCCAGCCAGCTGTGAATGAGTTCTTCCCTCTCAGTGCTCCTGAGCCATGCCACTCCGCTCCCTTCCCCTCTTTCCCCTCCCCTTCCACGCCTCACACATAACCACGCTGAAGAGGGACCTTTAATGTGAATGGAATCTTTGACTCAAATGCATTGTTAGCAAAATGTATTTGTTTGTTTTAAGAGCCAATGTTCCTCTTATTTTTAAAGACCTATTTGGAGCTCCCATGATGACGATCTGTTCTGCATGACTAGCATTTGCTATTAACCAAGTGGGACTATTGTGGTAGCAATTGTAGAAGTCTAAAATGAGACTGTCATCAGTTGGGCATGGTTTGGAACAGAGTTTCTTTCAAATCACCATCTGTGATGCCTTCATTCCAATCCGTGAGACCATCCCATGCTACTAATACTGAAGGTGTGCATCACTCCACATTCGCTTTGTTACTCTGATATGAGCCGAATTTGCCTTTTTATTAGTCTTATGTGGAAATGATTTCTTTCAATATGTCTAACGCCATAGCCACATTTCTGCACATATTCAGCATCCGGGTAGTATTGAGTTTGGTGTGTGGTGTTTGGTTTAATTTGATCCTGATGCATGTTACATGAATGTTATTAGTCCACTCTACACCCGTACCTCAATATCTTTTATATACATGCCATGAGCACGCTTGTATTAGATGTAATAGAGCAAGCTTTTGCTGTTTCACTTTTTAACAATGTCAGCACCTGCTTATTTCATCTGCTTCTGTTTTTCAATTATTTTATGATGAAATGGTGCAAAAAGCACATTTTGTACTTGCAACATTTTAGCCTTTTTATCACACTGCCAGGGGACCAATTTTGAATTTGTGTCAGTGTACAAAAGAATTTTCTAAAACGAACAATAAAGGGCCATTTTCAAATATTGAAACTGTGGGCAAAATCATTGTTTGACTCCTATACAGCAAATGATTGCCAAAATGCTTTTATATGTTTTTCAGTATATGCTATGCACATGTTTCTAACATTTGGTGTAAAGTTTAATTCAGAATTATGTATTGAAAGCGTTTCAGTGGTTATTTCCTTTGATTTACATTAATACATCTTAGCCAGTGCTGTGACTCATTGGGATTTAGGTAAAAAGCTCAGCTAATCCCACACTTTATTTGTGGAGCTTCATACTAAGCTACTCAATAGAGCCCTATGGAAGCTAAACATGTATTACAGACTTCAATGGGACATATTTTATAGCCTAGATATGCAGTAGAAATATATGCAGAATTTTTATATGAAATCTTGATGATGATGATGAGATTTTCTTTGTTTTTTTTATATTCATAAATATATGATTCATCCCTTAAGCACAGCACCAATGAAAACGGATCAGTGTGCGTCTCTTAAGGACAGCACAGCATTTTTTATATTGACCAGCAGCACTCAGTTGGTCTGTCTATATGTTTGGCCTTTTGAATTTTAGGTTTGATGGGTGTGACCAGAGCTGAAGTACCGTTCTTTAATTGCGCCAGCCTGTGTTCTCTGGTGGGTCTAGTGCTGTTGATCGCTGTAGCCTCCCTGCTCATTGCTGTGTGTGTATTTACTTTTCTTTGCAGTAATCCCTGGCTCTGCACTGAGTAGTGCCTTCACCCTCCCCACAGCTTTGCTAAGAGACGAGACCATGACTTTTTGGTTAACCGGTGCCCCAAGGCCATGGGGAGACAGTGTGGATCCCAGCCCCCGAGGGGGTTCCAGTAGATCGGCTTTCTCGTTTTCAGTAGAGGCCTATTTTGTTTTGATTAATACAAAGACTTCTACTAACAGTGATTAGTGTGTTCCTAATTAATACTTGTCTTAAGTTGTATTTCTCAATCCTGGTCCTGGAGGCACTCTGCCCTGCACAGTTTTCGCTGGCTAAACACATTTATTTTAGAGAGGAGTTGTCAATGATGTGAATTGTTGGATCAAATGTGCTCAAATTTGCAGGGCAGAGTGCCTCCAGGACCAGGCTTGAGAAACACTGGCCATGGTCATTTCAAGTGTGTTGCTTGTAATACTGTGTTATAATATGCTCCTGATTTTTGTCTCTGGGAGATTGTAGGCATTCAAAAATTGTCTGTCAAAGTATATGTTTTATATTTTGGCCGAAGGGCTTTTTTGTTGTTGTTGTTGGATGCTGACTAATCAAGGGCCCACACTGTCATCCATGATTACATCACTATATTTTTAACAGGTCTACAGCACTCGCATGTGAAGGGCCTGGCATTTCGAAGTTAACAAGTGTGATTACACTTTATTTCTTGTTTGAGGTTATAGTAAACAAGCAAGTGTATATGTATGCACATTTATATTATGATGCTTTTGGCTGTCAGATTTATAATCAGATTTTCTGATTGTGTGTGCCCCTTGCCTCCCCATTGGTAGTTTTCTCTCTCTTTGGCTGCCTCACACTTTCTCTAACCTGTGTTTGTGTCCTCTTCTCTTTTTCTCTAGCTTCTTTTAAATCTGTCTTGGCCACCTGTATGAAGAGAGGATTGCAGCTCCCACAAGAACTAAAGCACCTATTTTCCTCTTTCTGTCCTTCATTCCGCCAACCTTTTTTTAATGATCGATTTGAACATTTCAAAATGTCCGTGCTGTCGGCTCAGGCGAACAAGGCCTTATGTGGGCTTCACTTGGTGTTTTTCGCAATAAGCATTAACTCTCTTTCCTGATTACAGCATGCAAAGCAAGTCCCACACTAATATTTTTTTCAGATTCTGTGAGACACCAGAACCAAAGTTCTGGGAGAATAATGCATGAAGGAGACCTAAAAGTCATTTTAATTCTTTGCTGTCAAGATATCTGCTTTTATACTGGATATAATACATAAATTACCTTGCATATTTAACTTAAATTTAGGCCATAGCCTTTTGCATTCACACAAGAAGGTTTAAAAATGATTGATCAGGAAAAAAGGCAACAGTAAATAATAAAACTGTGCAGATCATAAACATATAAATTAATGTTTGCTACCTAGACAGGCTTTTTCCTGTATTTCATTTTTCTTTCATCTGAGATTCTTTATTCAGAATGTTGTTTAGGCCAGAACTAGGCTTCATCTCTGTTTGGGAAACCAATCCTATGTGACTAAACTTGCAATTATAGATAATAAAAAGTAATTGAGGGCAGGCAGTTTTGATTTTCTACAACTTAAATGTTGACCGACTGTGTTACAAAGACAACCCAAAGAACCCTTTTGTTTGGTTGATCGTTCAAAATGTTGCCAAATAACACACAAGGTCTGTTTGTGTTCGGATTACTGGGTTGATGATCTAGGTTTTAAAGGTTGTTTGAAATGACAAATCTGGCCCGTTTTAAGACTGTGGAGTCCTGAGCATACTGATACTGTGTCCTTAAACTAAAGAAGCACTTCAAAATACCATGTAGTTCACCCTCTGCCCCTTTCATTTTAAAGTCATATTTTGATAGCCTAATATACCCTTTGCATGCTTTCTTCCACATGGTTTTATATATTTGTTTTCTTTATCCAATTTGAGAATCAAAATGCTATCTATATTGGCTTGTTTTTCTCTTGTGTATTTATTCCAGGTGTGTGTGCAGTTATATCTGCTTGACAAGTTTTAACAATTTTTGCCAAATAGTACATTTTGGTAGTTTATAGTTTTGGCAGTTTTGTTCTGATTGCGTTGAATGGCAGAAACAGATATTCATCCATATATATAATTTATAAGGATCTATTTTGTGTATTGAAGTAGAGATGTGTCTTAATGAAAAATAATATTGGTGGGATGTGACAGTTTTTGCTGTGTAAAACATTAAGACTCTAGGCTCCATTTTTCTAGAACCATCATTACCTGCCTTTCATGTCAGCTCCCTCCCAGCCCCTGTCATAACACAACATTGTGAAATATTTCATGTAGTACGATTTCATTGGTGTACATTTTCAATAAAACTACAGTAAAACAATTTGTGATTTTTTTTCTTCATTTTATAATACAGGCCTCCTGAATTCCTGAGCCATAAATGAATATAGAGTTGTAGAGACTGGTGGAGGCTATACACTGGGTTCTGGCAGTCACACTTGCGACGAATTTTATGAAAATAATAGATTGACATTTAATATTGTGTAATTTCCATTTCACAATTACACAGCTAATACAAACGATGAAATGATGTTAAATACACTATGTGGACAAAAGTATTGAGATGCCTGTCTATTAAACCAACAGGGGCTTCAATTGCAAAGACAAACTTTAATGCAGAGTTAGTTCTCTCGTTGCTGTTATAACTGCTTTCACTCTTTTTGGAAAGCTCTCAATAAGATTTTGGCATTTTTGTGGGAATTTGTGCTCATTCATTCCATAGAGCCCTTATGAGTTCAGGTACTGAGGTTGGGGGAGTCTTCGCCCTTAGTATCTGTTCCGATTCATCGCAGAGGTGCTAGATAGCGTTGAGGTCAGGGCTCCGTGTGTTCAGTCAAGTTCTTTTACACCCAATATTCCAACCATGTTTTTATGGAGCTTGCTTTGTGCACTAGGGTACAGTCAGGCTGGAATAGAAAAGGTTCTTCCCCAAACCATGTTCACAAAGTCCCAATACAATTCTCCATAACGTGTATGTGTTTGTAAAGGCTTCACCAGTATTCTGAAAGGGCAGTTTTCATCACTCAGAAGTAATATGAGTGTCCAAATAAAGGTTATCGTTCTTCAAAAACTAAGCAGTCACGTTCAGCTCTTAAAACGAGTGAAGATCCTCCTGCTCTCAATGTGGTCCTCCGTCTAAAGAGTATTGGTCTCTCCTCCTCAGTCAATAGGAGGCGCTGAAACACGGAAGATCGTTTGTGCAGGAATATACTATTGAGCTCGTCTCTGCTGGACTGAACACTACAGTGCCCTTCGTCCTCACACTGGCAACTAACTGAACGCGGCTGTCCGTATATTTCTCTTGATAAAACATGTCCAGTACGACCGGCGGCGGAGAGTTTGGCAATCCTCTGAGAAAATTCAAGCTTGTGTTCCTAGGCGAGCAGAGCGGTAAGCGGTCAAACTCAACATAAACGAGCCAATAGCAAGAGACAGGCCAGAGTAGAGGGATGCTCCTGTCTAATGAACAATCATACAGGGCTTATCTTGATAGACTGGGTCTAGCACCGATGTTAGAACAGAGAGGGGAACTCCTTTATAGAAATTACCCCAGTTATACATGAAATATTTTTTCTCAGTTATCAACAAAAGCTTCTCCTATTGTATGTTCCTGCACCCCTTGTAGCTAGCAGGGAAGCTATCGCCCACCCATCCAAGTAAACAGTCATTTTCTATTCTCGATTATTAGTCGTACTACTCAGCGTAGAAAGCTGGCCTTTAGCTTCAAAGAAATCAAAACTTGTTTTTTCAGAAAGTCTTTAGTAATTAAAGAAGCAATTTAACAATTCAGCTAAGCTAAATGAAAGCAAGTGCTAAGGCTAGCTGCCGTTTAACGTTGCTGTTACTAGCTGGCTAACATGAATGAAACCGGTGTGTACAAATAACAGGGATTTTGTAATGTTCGTAATGTCTGTAGCTAAATTTATACGTCGCATGAATCTGATACAGTTGCTAAATGGCACCTAACTAGCTAATTGCTAGCTGGCTACAGGTGCTAAACTGCTAGCATTTCTTAGCAACGTCAGCTTAATAGCACCCTGGCTAGCGTTAGCCGTCTAGTTATGTCAGAGATGTGTCACACTCTCCCACACGATTCTAACAGCATCCTCCTGTTTGTCTCGAAGGAACTTGAAGCATTGTATCAGTCGCTATCTGTGTGCAGCATTATATGCCTTGTTTTTAGAAAGAGCCCTTAGCTATAATCAGTAGTAGGAATGTGACACCATCCATGTTGCCAACTCAGCCACCCTACCTCAGATAACATAACCCCGGTTAAATGGTCGCCGAAGTATTGTGTGATTTGTAGATCAGTACAGTTACAACTGAAACACTACTTTTTTTGTTTTGCAGTTGGAAAGACTTCTCTCATCACCAGATTCATGTATGACAGCTTTGATAACACTTACCAGGTATACCTGATTGATCCTCAAGTTGTCTTCAAGGCACTGAGATGCTCAGTGACTGGGTTTCACAAAGTCAGATTTCTTGGTTAGCTGGATAATTAGAGCCCAAAATGATGACTGTCCAAAAGCTTTCCTCTAATCCAACACACTGGCTAACCTAAGAAATCCTTCATTGTTAAAATCCACCAGGACATCTATTCTTTTAAACCTCAAACCATCATATTCTAACATTTTTTGTGTTTTTACAGTCTCTTTAGTTATGAGACGCAAAATTGTAAGCTTGAATATTAATGTTTGTGTGTGAATAACAAAATGTATTTTACTACCTTAGGCGACAATTGGCATTGACTTTCTATCAAAAACCATGTATTTGGAAGATCGCACGGTAAGCAGCTTTTGCCATGGGTATCTATGAACTTGTATGGGTATCAAATGCTAAATATAGACATTTTTCTGTGCTGGCTTTTGCATCTCAGCTGAACCAAATTTTTGCGCTATCCTGAATGATTTCCAGAGATTGCCCATTCTGTTGTAAAGATGTTCTTGTAAACAGCATGCCACAGCTTGATTTGTTCCACGTCCATGAAACTAGCCTGCTAGTTTTTTTTGCACCACCAGAAGAGAACAATTCCAGTTTCTTTGCATAATACTTGTGCATACATTTGCCTCTTTACAGTCATTATGTTGTGCCATTTACTTTAGCTTTTCATTTTGGTTTGATTGTGTCTTTGTCTACCCATACATTGCCCTTTGGTGTTTGCCGAATGGGGCCCTTGCGGCTTGTTCCATATGGATGGTGATAGATTCGGCTACAGTTGTGGGACACTGCAGGGCAGGAGCGCTTCCGTAGCCTCATCCCCAGCTACATTCGTGATTCTGCAGCTGCTGTGGTGGTCTATGATATAGCAAGTAGGTAGCTGGTGCTCCTGCTACGATCCGTCATAGTGCTCGCGGCACGTAGTGGAGTACTTTTGGGAGATGCTCAAATGAATGACACTCTCATAGTGTGCTGGATGACTCAGAGCATCCCTCTTTTGGAGCCTTAAAAGTAAATTACGCACTAGTGAATCCAAATGACAAAGGCCAGTAAGATGGGTTTTGTTATATTTTCCAATTAATTGTCTGGTAATGTTTTAACTAGAATTATTAAAGTTAAATTACATGAAATAGAAATGTACACAGTACTGTGTTTGTTACCGAAAGAACATTAAAAAAAAAAACCAATTCAAAACATTTTAGACATCCAATAATGTACATACATGGTCATTAACTGTTAGGACCTGGATATCATGAGAGAATAACATAGAATAGAACTAAAGGAGCTAAGCCATTATTTCTGACCCGTGTAACATTAATTATCTAGCTTGACAGTCAGAATATACTGATATATATTACACGTTGGCCAGCTCTAATAACCAGGCACTTGCTTATTAACTGTATTTAGGTCTGCCAGGAACAAATCAAAACATTAAGGATTGTAGCTGAAGAAAATACGCCTCTCTTTTTTAAAAGAAAGGATAAATATCTTTTAGCTTACATTGCAAAGGCCTGAACGTACAGAATGTGTTGTGGCTCGTAAATGAAAGTCCAGCATAATTTCAGCACAGAGAGTACCATTCTTAAAGCGTCTTGCAAGAAGCAGGGGTGAGAGAATGCATCACTCATCCTAACGGCTTTGCTGCATGGAATGACTCCTTCTCCTATCACCTCAAAACCTCTCAAAAGGTGAATTGTGCTGTGTAGCTTCCTCAGCTGGGCAATATAGTAAATGTTATGGTGTTTTCTGGATCATTGTTTTTCTCTTTTAACCTTGCCCCCTTGCCTTCTAATCTGTTCTTTTTTAATCTTAACTTTCTTCTGTCGTCCTTCTCTTTCGTTCTCCTTGTCTTTTGTCTCATGCATGCCGTCAACTGGTTCTTCAGGTTCGGCTGCAGCTGTGGGACACTGCTGGGCAGGAGCGCTTCCGTAGCCTCATTCCCAGCTACATCCGTGACTCCACTATTGCTGTGGTGGTCTATGACATTACCAGTGAGTCAGAGCCACACTTGTTGGGTCAGCAAGAGATTTTTGTCCCAATGGGACATGTAGCGTGGTCCAGTAACCACAGATACTTCATGGCTGGTCACTTTGACACTGCAGCCTTGTGGACTGAGCTGTTTCTTTTCCAGCTAGCTAATGAAAACATGTGTAAACTAATAATTGAATCATGTAAAAACAAGAACAAAAAATGAAAAACATCCATATATGTTTTAGGTACATTTTTACTATGCATACATTACTGTGTATATTTTCAGGCTTGTACTAAACTTCCCTTCACTTTTTACTCAACTTTTATACTAACAGTGTACATGTTCCCTCTAATGACTTGCTTTTGTTCTGCAGTGAGAGTGATTTTTTGTGTGTGTGTAGAATAATCAAGGCACAAAGTCAGGTGTAGATCTATGTTGAAGTGTGTTTTTTCTCATCTTTAGACCTCAACTCCTTCCAGCAAACCTCTAAATGGATAGATGATGTCAGAACAGAGAGAGGAAGCGATGTCATTATCATGCTAGTTGGCAACAAAACAGACTTGGCTGATAAAAGGTATAGTAATAATGAAAAAACTGATCTTTCTGAACAGTGGTACTGATTAAAACCCAGTGCGAGTAGTACTGTAGTTTTTCAGTAGTGTGAAAACCCTCTTCCAGCATGGCTCCAGCTTCATTTTTTCCAGCCATATACTATACGTACAATTGTTTCATTTCTTTTTAGTTACTCCTTTTCTCTTTGATTTTTGATGTAGTCACTTTTTCATCACCTAAGTTGGAATTTTGTTAACTTTTAAAAAATAATTACTTTTAGAATTTCCATGATGAGCCACTTTTTGATTTGTTTTATTTTGAATCCCTTCTTTCATTTTTGTCTTCCCACCTCCGTTATGATTTAAACCATTTCCACACTTCCTTTCTGTCGAACTGTGGCAGGCAAGTTTCAGTAGAGGCTGCAGAGAAAAAAGCTCGAGAGCTCAATGTGATGTACATAGAGACCAGTGCCAAGGCTGGTTATAACGTCAAGCAGGTGGGTCTTTAATCTCAGGTGTTAAGAAACAATTACAGAGGTGAACATTTCCAATACAGCCGCCTTCTAGGACAGTGTTTTTCAGCCTTGATCCTGGTGGCCCCTCTTGTGTTCCTGTCCTACCTGATGGAACTAAATCAACCAATTAGCAGAGTCGAAGTGATAGTATTAAAGTGGGGAAACTGGTAAAAAAAAAAAGAGAGGGTTTGGGAGTGGGGTGAAAACTCGACAGGTTGCATCCAGGACAGGTTGATAACCACTGTTCTTAAATATTAGTCGTGGATTTTGTATAAATATGTTGTTTTTCTGTCACTGACTCTTATCAAATTCAGTCATTTCTCGGCAGGGCTGCTGTTTCTTCTTCTGAGGCTTTTGAAAACATTATTAAAAAACTAATCTTTTCATTTCCTACTTACTAATTTGAAGTTAAGTCTCTTCTATTTCCCTCTTTTTCTTTCTCTCTCCTGTTCTCCCTTTTATGTTCTTGTTCTCACCCCAACCCTCCCCCCTTCCTTTTTTTTTACCTGTATGCCACCCTCTTGCTCGGACACGAGCAGACAGATCACCACGGAGGAGGGCGAGCAGAGGGCTAAGGAACTGAATGTCATGTTCATTGAAACCAGTGCAAAGACTGGCTACAATGTTAAACAGGTATAGACTGTAGTGAAACAAAGGCAACCCAGCCCCACCTGACCCCATCAGCCAACCCTATCTGCTTCTGTCTCTCTGTCTCATTCGCACTCACTTTTGTCCTCCTATCTGTCTCTGTCGGCCTCGCCCATACTTAAGTGTTGTTCGACACTTTCCTTACACTCCACAAGGTCCTCAGCTAAGGGCTGCTATTTAGTCACCTTTGCTCTTTGGCCCACTGTACTGTGTAAGTTTTGCCTGTGCTTTGAGTGATTTGCTTATAATCCTTTTTGTGACCTCTTCCATGGGAATTCTCTGCATGTTCACAAAATACAGCAATTTTTCACACCTTTTACCCAGTAGAACAACTTGGTTTGTGATTCCTAGAATTCCCTTTGTCGCGATATGTTGATTATACAGTTGCTTCAAACTTTTTGATGTAATTAGTACTCAGAGAACTTCATGCACGCAACCTTTTGAACTATAGATTTATCCCAGTACTGTGTAGATTCAGTTCAGAAAGTTTATATGTAGCATCTTCAGAAAAATTAATTTCACTTTTTGTACAGCTGTTCCGACGTGTTGCAGCAGCCTTGCCTGGAATGGATAGCACACCAGAGAAAAGCAAAGAGGACAGTATCCTTTAAGAGGCAAGATCAGTGAAGTTCTGTTGTGTTTGGCACATAGCACTAAAAACATGATTATATCTGTGTTCGCATCTCGTACCCGTGGTTTTATCTGCACTGGTGCAGTTCTGAAATTTATCAATCATTTAATCTTTTCAAACCTGATTACCGTACATAATAGTCCGAATAAAACCCTTTTTTTGTAGAAACTAGGATGGTTAAATACATATTTTGGCCTTATTTTAACACTCTGCTTTGAATTTTTGCAATGTATGATATTTAAAGTAATCACTAGGAGTGTGACAAGATCTCGTGGTACGAAATCTCGCGACATCAGATTTGTCTCACGAGATGCGTCTGGTCTCACGAGACCCAAATTACGTCCTCTTCCCGTTCAAGGTTTCAGTAAATAGCAGTGCAAATGAGCCTGCTCTCATTGTTACTGAGGCAGTCAAAGAACATTAAGAGTGGCATAGATCCGCGGAACAAGCACTAATCCACATCAAACTT
>JBBMFX010000030.1:931899-946749 GCA_037832545.1 Rhabdalestes septentrionalis
CTTTTGACCACCACGGACCTTACGAGCGGCAAAACTCAGAGGTGCATGCAGACACTTCCAACTGCAAGTTTTAAAATCATTTAATATTAAAACAGCCAAATTCAAGTGTGATCTCTGGTAGGTAGATAGAGGTCTCTGTGTCTTGAAGTTAAAAAACTTGCATCGAGCCACCAAGGACAGAGCTCACACTAACTTCAGCTTTTTGTTATATTAAATAAGCCACTTAATCTATGTTGCTAGTTTCCATCACTCGAAGTTTTTGTCTGAAGTTTCTAATTACGGTAGTTTGCCTTTTTTAAATGGGCGATAACCTACTGCTGCTGCTGCCATCTTCTTTGTCCACCTTCAAGTAAATAACAGTTATCTCAAAATTATTTATAGGTCCAAGTCTGCTTAATTGAGTGCATGTTATTGTTTTTGGTCAGTTTAGGATTGTTGTGCACGTGATTGTTTGATGTGATGAGTTACATCTTGGATTTGTTTGGAAAGTGAGAGAATACTTACAATATTTTCAAGCCCCAAATTTTTCAAATATTTTTTTCCCTCATTGCTCAACTACTAAACTGAAAAGGGTAGATTACACACACACACACACACACACACACATTACAAGGCTGTTGTAATGAATTATATCTTGTTCCACAAACCTCGCCAGCATCTCAGCACAAAGCCTAATCACTTGAGGTTTTCAAACAAAGTATTCATTTTTTAAAAATGTCAAAAAGTCTTGTCTCGTTCTCGTGAACTCAGTCTCATGTCTCGTCTCGTGGGAAAAGCGTCTCGTCACACCCCTAGTAATAACCCTTATTTTCATGTTTTCATTAATATATTGTATAAGAGATTGCTGTCTTTAACCTAATTCTCTCAGTGATTGATATCAAACTGGAGAAGCCTCCAGAATTGCCTGTGACTGAGAGCAGCTGCTCCTGCTAGTAACCGACCCCAGACCCCCACCAGCCCTGCCTCCTCCCCACCAACAGCTTGTCTCTCAGTGGCCACTCACTCCAATCAGTGGCCCTGTGCCATTAGTTGGAGAAAATTTTATTTCCTCCTTGACTCAGTGACTTTTCGGAGTAACCGTGTGGATGTGCTATCACTCTGTATTAAAACAGATTATCAAAAATATATATGTTAAAGGGAAAAAAGTAAAGAAATCACAGCATAGGTTAATGCTCATCGGATTTTCATCTATTCTGACTGCATGGCATTATGTAGGATTGCAGACTGACATGGCTCAATCGCTCTTGAGTTCTTGCACTTTTTTAAGCATCAGTACCATCACACTTGTTTTGTTTTGGGGTTTTTTTTTTCTTTGGGGGGGGTTGTTCTCTAACTAGCTTATGTTGGACCAAGGTCACATGCCTTGATGACTTGCTGTTTAATTTCAGTGAAGAGAATGGTGAGGGAAATCCAGAAAGCACTGTTTATTCAGGAGCTGTAGTTACATATATTTGTGTATAAATTTTCATTTTCTTTCAGAGGAAAATAGAAGAGCCAGTAATAGTGTGAGGTCAAACATCATTTTAGCGCGTGCATATTACCATAATGTTTTCAAATTTGGTGTTGGGGCCAGTACAACGTAAGTCTTTTTGTTTCAGGATCAAGGTTTATGGCCAAAGAAGACCTAATATTAGTAGGCATTCTAGTCAGGCTCGCTTTTGTACACAGTTCGTGTGGGGAATTGCATGGAATGTGAATGTACTTCGCAGGAGGAGGAAAAAGTTGTGTATATTTCAAAAATTATTATTCCAGATATTTAATTTCAATAAAACATACCACTTCTATTGTGTAACCTACCCGTAAATTGTAACTGAGCTAACCTTAATTTTAAAATGTACTAATGCAGCATAAAATAGAGAAGAATAAGACGTGGTTCTTTGATATAAGGTAAGGATGCAGCATTGGCAATTCCTGCCAGTGGAAGTATTGAATTTCAAGAACTATATCTGGTTGTCACAGCTCCTTGTCCCATTGTTTCACCTTGTGTTCACCATTGCAGGAACAGCATGCTATCTAAGGTTGGTTTTTAACACAAAATGCCTTGCTTGTTTTGTTCAGTCGCAGAACACCAAATTAAGCAACAGCATTATGGTTTACAGAGGCCTGCTGACACACACACAGGTCTCGTTAGGCAGAATATTTTAGGGTTTTTTCTTACTGGCAGCATTTTGCTTCGTGCAGAGACGTGTCTTGAGAACCTGTGTTGCTACTGCTTGTTTTAAGACTGTTATGTGTTAATTTATTTATCTCTTCTAGGAGCATAAAGTATGTTGTATGCTTGGCCAGAATGACTTAAGAATTCTTAACACTTGGGGGGGGGGAGTTTGCCTTTCTGCTTGGCTACTGTATCACAGAAACATGGTTGTGTAATTTTCTCTTCACTTTGGCCTCTCCCTTTCAACTGTATGCTGTTTGTGTAGTTGTAAGAATATAGTCTGACTGGGTCTATAGTTGCAGAAAGGTATCACTGCTGACACATGCGCGCACACACTTTCTGTCACCACCGCAACACACATGCACCTATCAGCTAGCTTGTTTTACAATGTTGGCATTTGACATTATTTGGATATGTAAGTATTTAATAAGAAGATACGACTCTCCTGAACAACTCTACCACGTCACCAACTGAAATCTCAGCCGTGTGCTATTCTGAAGTGTGTTTGTCTGTTCGAGATATGCTGTCTACTAGTGTTTAGCAAAGTTTGTGTGGAAAAAATGTACTATTATCTGCTGTAAAAAAGGAAGGTTAAAGAAACACTGAAGTGTATCACATGAAATAAAAGATATTTCACCAAACATGTTAGTGATGGGTTCGCATTTCATTGTATGAAAACTGTATGAAGTTCAGTTGTTGGCAGTTTCTTGAGCAATAGATAGAAACGGAGAAAGAGAACAACTTGACCACTTTAAAACACCCTGGACTAGGGGAGTATTTCACAAAGCAGGAGTTCTCAGCCAGATAAATAGAGGACTGTCTGATAGAATTTGAGAAATCAGGCTCTCTGAAATAGTGTTCAGAATAGAGATTCTTCATTGAAAGGAAATTATGGTCCAGCACTAAACTCGATGTCTGTTGGGAAGCTACACTTAGTGCTTATGTCTGTCATTTTAATCAGTGGACACTCCTTGTCATGTGATTTATTGTTTAAAGAAGTATAACATGACAGGTTCTCCTTTGCAGAGCTGCTACTAGCACTGGTAGTCAAAATCCATTTCACACCAGCCCCTTTTCTTTTTGCTTGAAATCTGCTGAAAAACTATTGAATTGAATACAGCATTTAACTGTAAGACAAGCTGACTGACAAGCCTGACAAGACACTTTACATATGGAAAAGGGCTACTAATGCACACTGATGAGCATGAAAACATAAGTAGTGGCGCTAATGTCCATTAAAAGCTGAGATTTATCACAATAATGTCCACCTCTCCTTATCTCTTTGGATTTGATTGCAAGCCCCCCTCCCCTGTGTCAACTGGTTTCGATCCATGAAAGTGAGGAGGGGTCCCACAGATTACTAAAGGCATTTATTGATTTACACACCTGCGTCAACTGTGATAGGTCAGTTTCAATCCACTACACCCCGACACACCCAGTTTTGAGGGGTGTGGTGTTTTGGAATGTCTACACGAACGTGAAGTGTGCGTGCTGGTGTTGAACTGAGTGACGGCAGCAGGACACGCTCGGGCCTGTGGGCGTGTTCTCCTAAAACCACACACCTGTCGGACTCCAGGAAGTCGTGATAAGCGCTTTAGCTGGCAGGCGCAGAATTCGAGACAAAAATCCAGTCTGACTTGAAGTGCACTGGGACAGCATGAGGAAGCAGGGAAACTGAGCGCTGAAATTCTGTCCTACTCCTGCCGGGCTTCATCAGTCTTGATCTTTCAAAAATTAGTACCTGGGACCTTTTCTGTGCTGTTGGATTTCCCGAGCAGTCTTAAGCCATGTCTCTGGGTGCGGGGATCATTCCGGACGAGTCCGTTTTTGCCGACCTCCGGAGACAGTGCACTTCCACGGAGAACTGGCAAAACAAATACAACAAGAACGGAATGGAGGTGTGGGTCGAGGTGCCCTCTTCCAACTCGCCCCAGGTGAATAAAGGCAGTGTCGCCAAAGTACATAAAATCAAGGTAAGCCTTTTTGTCATTTTAATGTATTTTTTTCTTTCATCATTTCCATGACCCAAATGATTTGATATCTAATCAAATGTAAAATCTTTGTTGGCCTCTAGAGCTACAGTCATGTGGAAATGACTTTATATTGAAAAACACAAGCCCATTTCAACAAGTGATAAAGCATTTCTGGTCATTGGCTCATGTTGAAATAATAGAAACGGTGGGATAAATAAATTGCTTTTTGAAAGTTCCTGATGGCAGACCGTTTCTGTCATGTCTTTTACTGATGTATTGCCACAAAAATCCACCATACAAGAGGCTTTCTGTGTCCTCCACATAGTGTAAAATTGCCATAAGTGACGTATCGGCAGCCACGATGTATGACGTCCTTCATGACAACAAGTATCGGAAAACATGGGACCCTGCGATGCTGGAGAGTTTTGAAATAGCTCGGCTTTCACCCAATGCCGACGTGGGCTACTATTCCTGTGAGTTTTCTGTCAACTATTGGCTTCATTCCCTGTTTCAATTTCTTTGACAATCTTGTCTCCTTTAAATTCTACCCAGCTTTTTACATTACATTACTTTTTAGGCACAGTAAACCATGTTCCTAAACTTCCTGCTTGTTAGCAGTAAAGATAAGATCATAAAGTTGTTTTCCAACCTGTATTTATATCTTGTTGATTCTTTTTGTTGAATCCACACTTGGAAATACAGGCAAAATGGGAACCCCGGGCTCATTTTTTTAGTGGTCTTACTCTTGATTCACAGGGCTGTGTCCTAAGCCATTAAAAAACAGAGATGTGGTTACCGTACGTTCTTGGCAGGCATCTGAAGACGAATACATCATCGTGAACTACTCTGTCAAACATCCGGTATGTCGGTCTCTTCATCCATAATGGTTGAATACATTGTTGTACTTTTGCACCTGATGACACTTCTTAACTTCACACTAGCGGTAAGGGTTGAAGGCATTGGGGAGGTTACTTGTGCTTGTTTCATTTAATATTCTGTAATCTGAAGTGATGAGTGCCTGATGAGGGATCCTATTTACTGTAGAAATACCCTCCACGAAAAGACTTGGTGAGGGCAGTCTCCTTTTTGACTGGCTACTTGGTGAAACCAACTGGGCTGAACAGCTGCTCTTTCACCTACCTCTCACAGGCTGATCCTAAGGGTAAGAGACCTTGAGTGCTTTATACTTTATTGGTCAGCATCAGAATGACCTGAAGATTCTGTGTATTCCATACTTACATTCTCATTCATTAGGTTCCCTTCCTAAGTGGGCAGTCAACAAGGCATCTCAGGTCCTGGCACCTAAAGTAAGTAAATCATTTTAAATCCTTCTTTGACAATCCTGACCATTGCTGTACAAATTTGTGTCTTGGGTGAACATTTCAAACTTTTTACCCAATAGTTTCTCAGAATCTACTATGCTGTTGCAGTAAATGTCTTGTAAATATTTCCATTCTCTTGCATGCATGTGACTTCCTAGTTCAACATGTTTTTGGTAGTAATAGACTGGGTTGCTTCTCATGCCTTGATGAGCAGTCCTGAAATGTGGTTTTTTTGTTTGAATGAGTTTTTTGCTTGGACTGATGATTGACAATGAGGAGTCTTTAAGAAGCCTGGCTCCTGCAGGCCTTTGTGTCTACAGAGACATGATTCTTACAGTCCTTTCTAAGACTAAGATTCATGTAGAACTTGCTTATCTGGTTTCATAAACCTATGTAGCCATGGTGTATCTAAGGTACTTGATATTTTAAAATCAGGGTTCATTTAATTTAGTTTCATTAGTTAATTTAAAAATGAAGGGGGGGTTGGAAATGTCCATAGTATAATCGACAGACAAACCCCTCTCCTGTTAGAACTGTTGTCATGGTTGATGAAGATTCAAGGTAACTTTATTTGTTCAGTGTGTCTTAATTGACCAATCAGATGAACTGAAGTTACCCTACTCTACTCTACTTCTCTGCTGTCGTAGAAACTACGTACAAATAGATGTCTAACAACTAGAAAAATGCAGCTCTAATCCAGAATCGAGGCCTGAAAAGCAAGATTCCAGTGACATAGGAACAACCAGGGCTCCTTGTCCTTGTCATATCCGTTGATACTCATGCTGTCTCTACCTGAGCCACACCCTTTTGTCACTCTACAGGTTATGAAAAGTGTATACAGGGCAGGTCAAAGTTACCCTGCATGGAAGGCACTGAACTCTCCAGAACACAAGCCCTGGCTGTACCCCATACAGAGTGAACTTTCCATGATGGATCCCACAGAATTCACCATCCAGCGTGGAGACTCACTGGAACACGTGGACGAGAGCTCAACCTGGGATGCACAGGAAAATGAGGACAGTAGCTGAAGCTTAACAAATATTGAAGAAAGGGGCAGTTGCATTTTCAGACTCTCACGCTGACCAGTTTTTGTCGTAGTGAGTGTTGATGTATAACTAATGCTTTTTGCAGCAACAGAAGTGTTTGTCACTGTCCTCTGTAGCTGTGGCATGTGACCCGAAGTGAAGTGACTCGTTTTCCACAAATTTAATAGAAAATGTACGTTTAGAAATTGAAATCTCCTGACGCAAGCACCATTTATAAAACCATTTCTACCTTTTAATTGAAGTTGCCGTTGATTAGACCTGTGTGTTTTCAAAAGCCAAAGTAATATTGCCTGTGTGTTTTAATTGCTTAATTTATAACTTTTTGAAATGAAGGCAAATAATCTCTTGGTCTTGTGAAGTATTTTAAGTAATTAATGTTTGTTAACTTGAGCCTGAAAAAGAAAAGGAAAAGAAAAGGCTGGTATATTTAAAAGTCTCAAAACAAGTGGGAAGATTACTTTAAACTCTAAGGAGCTCAGTCATCCTGGCACTACATACATGTTTGCACACCTTTTAATAGGGTGTATTTATATTGGTGTGTATGTTTGAACTGATTTTAGATAGCAATCCAGGGAAGCAAGGTGCTTAATTGCTGTATGATTGCATGTGTATCAGGACACATTACCTCACATTTATTTATTATTTTAACTATGAAATTATAAATGCTGGGTGGCTTTATTCAGTCGTTCCTCTTAACTCATGTATGAGCAAATGGTTTCCAGGCCCAGCAGGAGATGCACATTATCTTGCTTTTTTTTTTTTCTTTTGTCCTGCTGACTCAGTTCCTGGAAGGTTTTGTAACTTGATGAGTAGACTCAGGTGTTGAAGTAGGGGAAACAAAATCCACAGAGCATGGAGTTTCCTTGTGTGTGCTTCATAAGCAGTGGTATTTCTCAGTTCACCAGACTACTAAACCAAAGGCCAAGCCAGTCTACTGGGAGGAGGGCTAGAATACAATTCTATATCTTTTGTCTTGCTGCTGAGAAAACCTTTCCAAAATAACCCCAGAACCGAAGCGAAGCAACCTGGTTTATTCGTTTAATATTGAGTTGACTCGAGAAATGCAATATCCGTGCTGACACTATGAGGTCCCATAAAAAAAAACCATTTGAGACAAAAGCTCAAAATCACTATCTTCCCTTTTTTTAAACTGCAATGAGACTGGCTGTGGATGGATGTGTATAAAGCATTTTTGTAATATAATAAAATGCAGAAAAAACTCAAGTGAGAATGTATTTATTAGAGTTCCACACAAAATTAACTTATGGTAAAAAGAAATGTTACTTTTGACAAAAGTTCCTTCAAAACCAATGTGTGTAGACAAACTGATAAACTACAAATCACAGAAAATACCAATTATGTATATTTGAGGTCAAAAACATTGTGTTAGTGGGAATGATTTTAAATTGCAAAAACATAACTAAGCAAGCTCCAAAATCAGAATTATAAAGAAGCCATAAGACAATGGTGTATAAATTGTTTAATTACATTTTCTGGCAACAAATAGTAAAAAAAAATAATTTGAAAACAGGTTACACCTTTTACATTATGTACATTTGCCTGAACATTACTGGCAAGTGCAATTTCTCTTCTGTGTTTCAGTCCAGGGGTTTTGTTTGCAAACATTGTTCCCACCAGACTATTCACTAGAAATAGCGCAGTCTCATCTGTGGTCTTAGCATTTCTGCTACCAAACTAATAATACATATTCTCGCAGACGTTAGACAGGCTGATCACTGTAACTTCAAGGATTTATTTTAGGAAGTTACCTGCCACTATTTGTTAATGTGTTGACTTCCTGATGGTAGATCTCATCAACATTTAATAAACATTAACAGAAATAAGAATCATGAATGTTCCCAGAGGAAATTGCTCATCATGCCATAATCCATTCATGATCTTGTGAAATTGATCAGCATCAGGAGGGCATTTTTATGACTAATTTAGTATACAGTAGTATCTCATACATTGTTAATGTATCGATATATGGTGTACTGAGTATGAATAGATTTGTTTGTGCCTTACAGACTAAACCTAAACATAATGTGTGATTGAGACTACAATGTAACACTCAGTGCTTTCCCACTAGCAATGCCATAGTTGGTAATGTTTAACTTGGTAAACATTCTTACACATATTTCCTAAAAGGCTTTAACACAGGCTCATTGGACCACCACTGCCTTGTATTATTTCTGTTTTGATCCATCATTAATTTGTCATACCAAGACCAATGTACCAACACCAGTACAGAGACAGTATTTTCAGAAATCTATGGAAAGGAAAAATCTAGGTGAAAACCAACATGGACCTAAAATGTTTGACAGTCTTTGTATTATATATGCCTCTCTTTTAAATATAACCTTACTTATATCATTCCTTCTTATGTGGCTGCCCCCAAATAGTCGACTAAAGGGGAGTCGATATGAAGAGGGCTTGGTTGAATACATTTTCATTAGTCGGTTAGTCGCAACAACAACAAAAAAATCACGTGAACTTACGCAGTCAGGGGCTGCGCAGTCAGTGTATGACATCAAAGTAACGAGAGATCAACTCGATCTCATGCCTCGCGGTATACCAAAGTGCACTTGTGGGAGAGGTGTCTGGCTGATGCTAGTAAGTATGTCAGGAAAAAAGTCCCAAGTGTGGGATCATTTTGAAATGTATAGTAACATTATCCACCTCACATGGCCCCTCGTTTTAACAATAAGGATATAAACACATTTGCGCTGTTAAGTTAAATCATATTCAGGGTTTTTGACAAATTTGTCTCTAGGCTCATCCACAATATAGCCAAGATGATGTTACGTCGTGCACGTTGGTGGGCGTGAGTGAGCTGCGAGGCGCCGCTGCACAAGCAGCCCCGGTCGGCTGAGAGAGGAGAGTCTCAGCGCCCTCCGCTCGGAGCACGACTTTCTCGCGTGTCTCCCGGTACTAAAGGCAAATCTTCCCCTTCAGATTCAGAATCGGCAAATATGATTCACAGGACATCATCAACGGACAACTTTTTATTAGCCATTTGGCGTTTTTTTTCTCACAAATCCCACGCGCTTACGGTACTCACCCACTGAACAGAAGGGCACTCTGTCTCTGCTCCCGCGTCAATGACACAAGGCTCGTTTAAACCGCTTTGTACTCAAAACTTTGAATAGGA
This sequence comes from Rhabdalestes septentrionalis, assembly GCA_037832545.1. NCBI lineage: Eukaryota > Metazoa > Chordata > Actinopteri > Characiformes > Alestidae > Rhabdalestes > Rhabdalestes septentrionalis. Next base: position 941,547 of record JBBMFX010000030.1, read on the forward strand.
CGATGGCGAAATGTTCTACTTGAATCAAAGTACTACTAGTGCTAGGGAATACAAATGCTACATTACATGAAATTTGTAACTTCAGTCTGTTTTATTCATGATGACGTCTTGTCGCAATGCTGCGACGTTGGCGCTTAATGGGTTAATATCGATTATTCGACTAATCGCTAAAATGCAGGAGTTTTAGTCGACTAGGAATATCTTTAATCGGGGCCAGCCCTATGTGACTCCATTTTTCAGTGTCTTCTACATTTATTGCTATTCCTTTTTTCACATTATAAGCATGCAAGACACACTGAGGTTAATAAAAATTGAGAATGGATTCTCAAAATGAATTTAGGATTAGACATACTGATATTTCCTTAAGTATTCGGCTCATCCCTAAACAATGTGAAGCAGTTTTAAGAAGAGGTAGGCTGCTCTTTTTGTTGAAGTAGCTGGATTAATTTAGATGTGATAAATGGTATGAAGCACATTGTATTGGACCCCTAGAACCCCTGAATTAAAGGCCCTTATAATTCACATAACTCTGACACTACATTAAATCCATTTTAGTCAAAGAAAGCAGCTGAGATTAAGATGGTCTATTGCTTTTTGGACACAAAAGCCTTAGTAACTCAATCATGCACTCTTCAACACGTCTCTGCCAACTAGTGTACTGTCCTCTCCTTCTGTCTCTGTTAATCTAACAGGGGAGAAAAATAAAATAGTGTACACATACTTGAAATACAGCAACAAGACTTTTCTTTCACAAATTCAACACAAGCCACATCTCAAGACCACCAGTCTGCTTCTTAAAAATAATTTAAAAAAAAATAGAACTCACTGTAAGGGAAGTAGCGAACTCTCATCAGAATCTCTCTGGCTGTCTTCAGAATCTCCACAGCCTAAAAACATTAACAGTAATGTAAATAAGGTGAAAATGAGGAAACATTAATAACTAATAACTAATACAAAGGCCAAATCGTGACGGCTGAATGACTGGTCTTCTTGGGCATTCCCAGTATGTTACTAGTACCGATCAAAAGAGTTCATCAGGATGCACTGTGCGAAGGATGCAAGCCAGAGGAGATGTTTTGGGGAATGTTCTGCTGGGACACCTTGCCATTCATATGACCATGTCTCCTACCACCTACCTAAACACTGCTGTAGATCAAGCACATCCCCTAATGGCAATGGTGTTCCCTAAAGGTGGCTTCCTCTTTCAGCAGGATAATGCATCTTGCCACATAGCAAACATGGCAGATTTTTTACTTGGCCTCAAAACTCCCCAGATCTCAGTCCAATGTAGTACTCTGTGGGATGTGTATGACAAACCAGTTAATTCCATGGGCACACCTCCTTGTAAACTACAGGACAGAAAGGATCTGCGGCTAACATCTTGGTGTCAGCACACCTTCAGAGGTCATGTCGAGGATCAAAGCTGTTTTGGTAGCATGAGGAGGGTGTACATATTAGGTGGGTGGTTTTAATGTTATGGCTGCTCAGCATATTTCATTTTACTGATCACTTACCCTAGAGTGCTCTATGTCTTGAAAGTCCACTTCATTAACTGACAACACCTGATCTCCTTCCTGAAGTCCTGCTCTGTGAGCATCAGAATCTGGCACCACCTAAGGAAGTATGAAATGAAGAAAATATTCAAATTGTGCTTGCTATTATTCACACACAAAACTGAATCCTCCTCAGCTACTTTGCTTTTAATCATAGGAACAATTTGGGGGAAATGGTGGCCTGGGTTAGGATTTTAGGACTGAGCAAGGTTTAAATCACCCTTTGAGCAAGGTCCCCACACACTGCTCCCAGGGTATTGTGTTTGTGGCTGCTCACTGCTTCACTTGGTGAAAGGATTAAATGCAGAGATAGAATTTTGTGCTGTAACAATGTATGCTGCACCGTGGCATATTCATGTATGAAAAATGGACTACATTACTTCAGTGTAAACCACAAATGATCACTTTACATTGCTCAAAGTCACATAGATGGATATAATATTGTGAAATAAGCTCAAAGACCAAACCTCACCTTAGAAATAAAGATACCAAGCTGAGAAGCTTTTCCCCCTCGGATATTGAAGCCCAGCTGTGCTCCAGGTGGCTTTTTCAAGATTATAGTGCGTGGTAAGAACTGCGTGAGCTCATTGTTATAATCTGGATGATTTATTCTCTGTAAGGAAAGCAAAATTAATAATGAAAAAAAAAGTGAAATTCTAAGCAGTTAACTCTGCACCCTCTCCAGAACACCAACCGGCTCTTACCTCCTGAGGAGGAATCCATGCAGGGGGATTTTCATAAGAGGGCAGAAAAACAACTGGCAACTGATAGTCATCATATGGAATTTTCTGATCCATACTTCGTGTGCTAAAACGAAGGACAGTAAGGAAGCAAGTATTAATAATATAAATTTTAAATCTAATTATTGCAATTGGTTAAATAATACGATAATAAAACGATACATTTCCATTGTTATCTGTAATATATAGATATAACGCAAGTTATGTTTTGACTCTCGTTTTTAAAATTCGGCTTGCACCATTGAAATCTTAACTAGCTTGCAAGCTAATCCAGCAGAAAACAGACTCGCCAGGTAGATATAAAGCAGCGGAATACACTGTATCTAAACTAACAGAAATATTCAGGATCCTTACAAACTGGACCAGAAGTTTCAAAGTAATAATTCGTTCATTTTCGTGTCTTTTCAACTCACCGAATCATGTGTCTGTGTCGTCGCCTTCTTGTGATAGAGGATCACAGAGCGGAGAGAAGCGCCGCCTACAGCACGAGCGAGCGGAAGAGGAGGAGAGTGGGCTGTCCGTGGGTCTCTGTCCCATAACAACACTCAGCACTAAACGCTCACCAACACATAATCAGTAGAGACCAAACAGCTCCGCGGCGTTATTATCTGACTCCATATGTGAGCAGAAACTACACTACATGAACAAAAGTATTGGGGAAAGTCCAGTTTTCCAGGGTTTGCTCTAAGCCCCCTACTCAGGGCTGCCAACTTTTTCCAAAACCTATGCGTGAGATTTTAAGTGTCTTTCTTCGATTGCTGCGAAATTCGGTGGCCCACCTACCGTTGAGGAGTGTGCACAATGGGAAAAATAGAAAAAATAGATTTTCAGAGTGAGAAATCGGAGGCGTGGCGTGAGAGCGTGTGAAGACATTCAGATGCGTGTGTCTCACGCTCATTGCGTGAGAGTTGGCAGCTCCGACCCTACTTCGACTTAAGGACAATCTTAATGCCTGAAACAATTTGAACAAAAAGGTGGAAACATTTTGGGGAAGGCCCTTTTTTATTCCAGCATGACGGCCTCAGTTTCACAAACCGAGGCCAATAAATACATGGTTGTATGAGTTGAGTGTGGAAGAATTTCACTGGCCCTCACAAAGCCCAGACCTCAACCACATCTAACACCTTTGGGATGAACTGGATGGGAGATTGTGAGCTAAGATTTGTCCAACTTAAGTGCCTGACTTCTTAAATGCTCTACAAAATTAATGGGCACAAATTATCACAGAAATACCCAATTATCTTTTAGGAAGCCTTCCAAGAACAGTGGAACCTGTTTTAACTGCATATAGTCTATGCATTTGAAAGCAACGTCCCTGTCGGTGCAATGGTCATGCGACCCAATACTTTGTACATATAGAGTACATTACCAGTTTGTGACCTTTAAAGATCTTCGAATGATGAGACGAACATACATTTCTTGTTTTTTACTTTTCAAAGTGAATTGATGCTGTAACAACGCATTTAAACTCTGGCATGAACACAGCTCTCCCTATAATTAGACCTACTTTAGACATTATGTATTAATCTTTCCTACGCTTTTATGTTATTTAACAGAATTTAGATATTTTGGTCATAATAGGGTGTTCGAACAGTCAACATCATGAACGCTGTCATGTTCTTCAAACCATTCCTGAAAAGTTTTGCAGTGTATCAGTGCTCATAATATAGCCACTGACATTATGGAGTAATTTGGTACTGCACGAGGGGTACACTTGGTTTGTGGCAGTTTTTAGGTCGGTGGAATGAGTCAAAGTAACTCCACGGGAACAACAGAACCCATGAATTATGGTGGAAGAAAAACAAAAAATCCCTGTAAGTTTAATTTGTATATTTTGAAACACTGTTTACATGGTTATTTTTTTGCCAAATGGCAAAAAACTGAAGTATGGTGAAAGATTGACTGGTGCTGTGTACAGGAAATCTTGAAAATAGAGTGGTTTGTAAAAGCGGACGCCATGTGTCCTTGGAGAGCTTTAGATGGAAAAAGTGCTGGTCATTGATGTGATTTTAGGCGTAAGTGCTAAAAATAAATCAAAGAGGGAAGTATGAACAGATGATGTTATTGCTGCAGGTCTCCGCTCTGGAGACCCGACAATCAGATTACTGTACACTGTAAATTAGGCTTGGGCAGTAATATGGTAATATGATATACCGCGGTATAAGAACAGTATCAGTTTCAATACTGTTATACCGTCGTAAAAACAATACACGTCCGTTGGCAAGCCGAATCACTGCCCGACCCACGAATGGCAAGAGAAGCCTGCATTAACTCTGTGTGGTATTGACCAATCGGCGATGGTTAGGGGCAGGATTTGGATTTTAAAACATGGCGGCACCCATGTGTGTGGGGCTGGACTGGAAGCCTGCACCAAGCTGGAGCCGGGGGATGCCGTGGTGAGCTGGACTGCTCTCCCCCAGTGAAGGAGTGGGTTGTGGAGGCTGGAGCTGGAGTGAGGTAGTCGTTCGGCAGCACTAGTATTCAGGGCAGAACTGGAAACTCTCACCAAGTTGGAGCCGGGGGCTGCCATGGCGAGCTGATCTGCTCTCCCCCAGTAAGAAACTTTAAAGGGACTTTCATTCAGTGTGGAGCTGCACGAGTGGACTGTGTGTTCGCGTACTCGAAGGCTGTAAACACTAAAGCCGTCGATCGCAAGAGTTGTGGAGCCCGGAGTGAGGCAGCTGTACTGCCAGTTTTGTTTTAGCCGCAATGAGCAGTAAGGGAGCGGGTCGTGGAGGCGGAGCAGTAAGGGGGCGGGTCGTGGAGGCGGAGCAGTAAGGGGGTGGGTCGTGGTGGCGGAGCAGTAAGGGAGCGGGTCGTGGAGGCGGAGCAGTAAGGGGGCGGGTCGTGGAGGCGGAGCAATAGGGGAGCGGGTCGTGGTGGCGGAGCAGTAAGGGAGCGGGTTGTGGA
>JBBMFX010000030.1:946849-961132 GCA_037832545.1 Rhabdalestes septentrionalis
GCCTTTTGCCATGCTTGTGGTTGAGGGAGTGTGCATGTGGCTTGGTCTCATCGCATGCACGTATTACGTCTGGAACATCAGTGTGTCACGAATTGAGCGAACCGCCCAGCTCTTTGTGCGCCGCATGTACGAGTCAGCCTTCATTAACCAGTCACTGCTGTTAAACACCAAAATGAAAGTGAAAAATCCTGAGAGGTAACTTTGACTTTGTTTGTCAAGACCTATGACAGAAAGTAGACTTTAGCCCTAGATTAGGATCAGCTGAATTAGGAGGTACTTATGTGAACTCAGAACTTCCTTAGTAAAGCAGTCCTGCTCATATCCGTTTCTCTGTAATAACTTCTCTAAAGCCAGACTTTTACTTATCCTCAGAGAATCTCCATTAACATCTGTTGTCTGCATGCAGTAAGGTTGGGGGGGGGTTTGTATTAAACTATCTCAGAACACCCCCACTTTTGGGAAGCTTGATTTGCCCCTGCATTTATAAAAATTTTAACTTTACTAGTAGAAAGACACATTATCATGCATTGATAGAAAATGCCCTAATACATTTTGAACAGGTTTCTAAGGCTATTGTACGGTCTTGTAATTTATGCCCACATAACACTTGTAGCCATGTTGTAGCCAACTATTATTACATAAAAGTCCACAAAATTATGAAATGAGATGTTCTTTACTATATTACTATTTTACTGAATGGCGTACATAAGAATTACACTAATTGTCAAAGCAGTACAACAACAAGAACAGACGTGTGAAACAAAGCCCTTGTCTGTCAAGGATAGGTTGTTTTCTAACCACAATCAGTTGAAACAGGGCTGAGAGTACAACTTCATCCTCATTACAATCAAAAGTCCACTTCTTCTTTGCTTTGCCTGTGACAAAGTTTTCATGCTTCCCACCTACCCCACCCTTTCTATTTTTCTGTCTTATTTTAGTTTATGAAAGGAGAATTGTGCTTTCTTTCAGACAATCCATTGCACATTTAATTACACTAAACATTTAATGTATTATGGGTTGTGGAAATCTGTGGTATTTAAATCAATGTATCCCGAATTATGAATACGTTTTGAAGGTGAAATTTATATAATTTAAATGTTTTCTTTTTTTAGCATAGACAATGATGAGAACTGCGTCATTTATCTGTGTGCAACAATGTGGCATGAAACATATGATGAGATGCTTAAGATCCTTACTTCAATGTTCAGGTATAATTGAATGTTTTATATTTTTTATGCATTTGTGCATGCATGATGTCTTCATATGTTTATACATCTATATACATACATACATTTTTTACATAATAATGTGATTTTACATTTATTATAAAAATTATGTACCAAAAAATATATCCGACTTACTAGATTTTGCTTTGGTTCTAGACTGGACAGGTACAGAGGTGATCCAAAAGAGGAACACAAGAATTATTTTGACTTCGAATGCCACATTTATGTTGATGATGCTTTCCAGATAGATAAAGAAAGTGGTAAAAAGTTTGTGAATTCATACGTGGATGATCTGACACGTGTGGTCACTGAGGTGTATAAGTAAGTGTCTCATAAACCTCAACAGTTACTGAGTGCTTATGTGGTTAATGCGTGATTGTTATCAATACTGAACTTTATATATAAAGATATGAAATATATATTTTCCCTACAGAGTGTTTACAAATAAAGAACCGGATGAAGTCTCTATCATTGAAACTCCATATGGCGGACGGCTTGTGTTTGTGCTGCCAGAGGGAAACATGTTGTACATCCACCTCAAGGACAAAAAGCTGATCCGAAACAAGAAAAGATGGTCACAGGTGAGGCGGGAAAAATATACTGTTTGATAACTGGGCTTCAGAGTTCATATTTGTATTTGACAATGTGATTTTTCACACCATGATGCACTCCACAATATGTCTGGTGGTGCACCAAGCTGCAGAGGCTAACTGCAGACTGTAGAATTACTGCACTGTTAGTAAGTGAAAAAAAGAACTGCTGCATCTTTATTTCCCTGAAGACACTTGAACATCCTCCAAAGCCAATATGTGCATCTGCATCGTTCCTTCGATCCCATGATGGTGATGTTATTCTCTGCGTACACATCACTGCTGTAATGCACATCCCAACACCACAGAACTGTTTGGCTGTGCAGATTGGAACATGTTCAGAGAAGCTGCTACCAATGGTGGCTCCGTCACCTTGGAGGAGAACACTGATTCTGTGAAGTCCTACATTAGCAAATGCATAGAGGATGTTTTTGTCTCCAGAAATATCATCACAGAAGAGAGTGAGATGGTACCTACTTTCTGTCAGAGAGATGAGGGTGGAGGTAGCTCAGTGGGTGGGATACTTGCCTCTGGACCATGAGGTCTTGGGTTCGAATCCTACCTCCAGCACCACCACTGGGTCCCTGAGCAAGACCCTTAACCCCTCCAGGGAGACTGTCCCCTGTAGTTAGGAATGGAAGTCGCTTTGGATAAAGACGTCTGCTAAATGCCATTAATGTAATGTAATGTAATGTAATGATTCAGTCTAAATGAATGCAAAACTACTGTGACTTTATGAGCTGTACTGAAATGGAGGCGACTTTCTCTTTCTCTTTGGGCCAGTGTGTATTATGTGCCATATGCATTTACAAGATTTTAATTGCAGAAATAGCCAGTCGTTTTTCTGGATGTGTCCAGTTAGAAAAGTGGAGCGTCAGCCTATTACTTAATCAATGGCCTTATAGTATATTTTGCTGTTTCTGTATATCTGGGTTTTAATGTGTTCTGTTTTACATCTTTGTCCTGTATGATCTTTTTTGAACTGCCTTATGTAACTTGATTAACACTGTGTAAATAAATGAAAATGAATAAATACATTGTACATTCTAAAAAGTGTCTTTGTGTTGCACAACATTCATAGTCAGTTTTCTATTCTGTAATAGATGATGTCAATGGTTTCTCCAGCTCATATTTTGTATAAAGCACCAGGACCGATTTAAATAACCCCTGAAGAAACATTTTGCATTGTGTAATAAATACCTCTGCCACATTCTTACAGTATAATGAGATTATTCTGACCTCTTGAGGAAGGTAAGGAATTAATGTACTTTTTTACAGCAAAACAATTGATCATTGTGTAGTCTTAAAATTCTTAATTTAAATGAATTTGTGCTTTTCATGACAAGGACTGATGCTAAGTTAAGAAATCAAGTTGGTGAAAGCTGAAAAATATTTAAATATATATAAATGTTATAACATTTTGGGTGTGCAAATAGGAGGTGGCCATTTTTGGCCACGAGGACGCTGAGTGAGTTTTTTTTTAAACTTTGCTTTCCCTGCAAAAAATAAACAATGCATAATAATCAGTGTTGTTGTTAATCAGTTACATATCTCAGACTGCACTGTTAGTAACACAAGAAAATCAAGTAGCATTGAGAATATAGGAAATGTACACTTTTGAGGTTGTTTTCTAACAAGTGCATGGTGAAATCAAACTGGTATTTGAAAAATAAAAAAAGAAATTTTATACTTATGACAAGTACTGATGTTAATTAAAAACTTTATGCAGTAAAAAAAGCCAAAAAAGCATAAATATAATAAAAATCACAGACTTAATCTGTGGGTGGCCATTTTTGGCCACGAGGACGCTGAAAGGGTAGCAAAAACGAGGACAACCAGAGGGTTAATATTTAGGTGTAGATCTTACATATTTTTGTGAGAATTAGCCAGGAAGGGGAGATGCAAGATTCAACATTTCTTTGCTGTTAAGACAACAAAATATTCCGTATACACTATATAGTCTACAGCAGGGGTATTCAAATAAAAGTCACCGAGGTCCAGTTATTACATTTTGTCCCAGTAGAAGGTCCGAACTGAAGTCCATCTTGTGTCTTATAGCCTTCCCCTATGTCCACATTTTCATTTAGTTTACTCAAAATGTATTGATGTGACACATTACAATGCACACAGTCCCTTATAACTGCGGAAATACCTTAAAAGGAACATTTAAACTGAGAACATGGAGTTTTCAAGCTGCGAAAAAGTGATTGCAGCTCATAACCTGTGACTGTCACAAGGTATAAGCTGTAATCACTTTTTGGCAGCTTGAAAACCGCATATTATAAAATGTTATGTTCCTTTTCAAGGTATTTTAGCAGTTATAAAGGTCTGTTTGCAGTATAATTAGTCAAATATAACCCTCTTGAATGATATCAAGCAAGTTCATCTAGGCGCTACAGCTTTAAGCAGCTGAGCGCGCTCCCGCGGACAGCAATCAAGTTCTGGCAGACGATCACTCTTTGGCACAACACCGGCTCCTCTTTGGGAGCCGTGCCAGAAGAGAAGGCCCACTGAAATAAGTCGAACTTTCCATCACTAGTAAACTAACGAGTGAAGCTGTTGTTGTATGAACTGGAACAGCAGCACCCGCTGCCAATAGCCACGACCGTCCAAAAATAATGTTCCATGAAATTTACTCAATCTCGTGAATTTACCAGACTGGTCATGGGTCCGGACAGAACATTCACTCGGCCCGGATCCGGACCGCGGTCCGCCATTTGGTGATGCCTGGTCTACAGTATACAAGGTATATTTATACAGAATATCAAAAATATAGGCAAGAAATATACACATAAATATAAATCTAACTAATGTTTTTTCAAACAGGACAGGAACAAAACAAAGAGCAAGTGTGCTGTTGTGGCAAAGTGGCATGTGCTGCTGGTATTCAAAATAACAGGAGTAAAGTTATGTTTGGGAAACTGTTGAAGCAGGATGAAATTTGCCATGATGTTTGAGCAAATGTACAAATATACAATAATAGAGCATTTTGTATTGAATCCAGGCTGTAGTATATTGCTTCTGCAAAAGGTGTTTTGTATTGTTGAGTTTAACAGTCCTTTTGTGGCAGTGAGTTAAGAGCCCTGACTGCTTGCAGAAAAAGCTCTCGCAGTGTCTGGCAGTTACAGAATTTCAGCAGTGGTGCAGTTACCATACCAAATAGTGATGTAGCCCCGAGGGTCCCCTGGTAGAATGACATAAGGATGGGAGGAGGAAGGCTGGCCTTCTTCAGCTTACGAAGGAAGTGGAGGCGTTTTGGGGCTTTCTTTGTGGTAGTGATGGTGTTCAGGTTCCAGGAAATGTCATCTGCCATGTGCACACCCAGTAACTTCACACTGCTGGCTGTCTCAACAGCAGATCCATTGATGTATAGTGGGGTCGCTGGGCTCTTCCGGAAGTTAACAAACATCACTGTAGTCTTCTAAAAATTAAGAGATGTTCATTATTGGTGAAGAAACCCACTATTGTTGTGTTGTATTCAAAACTAAAGATGTGATTTGAACCATGGTGAGCAGTGTCAACAACGGTACATTCAGTTAGATTTGCCCAAATTCAGGTTGTTGCAATAATGAAAAGTGCTTTGTGTATCGTAATCATTCACGCATGCTGTCTGAAAAGATTACACTACCCGCATTTCCCAAACTGTCGTTTTTCAAGATGGTACTGATACATCACAGGTCATGCTTGCTCTTCTCGTCTCAAAGCAAGGGGCGCCGCCAGAAATCTTGGGCCCCATGAAAGATTATAATTTTAGGCAACATTACTATTAAAATAATATTACTAACCCCTAACAGGGCCCCATGTCAGTGTTGGGCCCCTAGAATCGTTCTAACCTCCCCCCTCCCCCCTGGCGGCGCCCCTGCTCAAAGCAATGTGTATATCACATCAAATTACGTTAAGTTGGGTTTTATTGTCAATTTTACACAAAGTACACAGAAAACAACGTGCCTCCACAACCATAGGGCAACACAAGAACAGAACAGACCTGAATACCACAAGAGCACAAGTGAATAAGAATATGCAAGTGGAAAAAAATTGACAACAGCTACAGTATTTTGACATGTACTGTATTCGAAGAGCAGAGGATTGTGTGAAAAATACTAAATGTAATTGTGCGAATTCAGCAGCAACAGGAAAGAATGTGCAGTGTAATAAACATAAATGTATTTACGCAGGTAATTAAAGTCTGAGTTGTTGCGCTGTGGAGACCCAGAAAGTCTGTAGAGTGGACACTAAAGTCTGGGGTGGTTGGGGGCTGGCGCCTTGATTAGGGGGGCAAGGCTTTCATATCCACAAACTTGAGGGCGGCACTGGCAGTCTGTCAGATATCGCACCCCTTTACACTTTACACTTTACACCGGCACTAGGCACTGCAGTGACTGATTTACTGCGATGTAGCAATATAAGTGACAGAGATGAGACAGTGTGGGAAGTATGTGTAAAATGTAAGCAGAAATACGCTCCTGAAAATAATGTAATTTACAATAAAATCGACTGGATTATCACCTCTTGCTCCAACTTTTATGCACCACCTGCTGGCCGATATTGCGATGCTTTTATCGTTTGAATGTCCTAGTCATTTAATGTAACGGAATTTGGTTGCCTCTATCATGCTTATTTTTGAGTAAGAATCAATATTCCGTATTTAGGTTTATTTAGGAATCCGGATGCCTACCATCTCAGAGGACCTGTCTTAGCCGCTTTGAGCCGAAACAGAAATCTTAGATAATAGTAATACAGTTTGGCAGTGAAAAAACTATCAGCGTTTCAGTATGTCTCAACAAACCTAGCTCAAGGGACCTTCAAATAAAATCATGTCTTGTTCTGAGATCAAAGTGAAATTATTTTGTGGCTACGAAAACAAAATGATTAACCACTTTTCCAATCAGACTGGGTTCCAATTCCATATTTTTATCAGTAGGTGGCAGGCGCGCCCTCGTAATAATCTCCACCAATCCTGGAGCGCCTGCTGGCAGAACATATTCGGTTCATCAAACCGATTCTTTTGAACCATCATATGAACAGGATAGTTCCATCATGTTCAGTGAGATTCGACTCAGAAAGTAAAGAGACTGCTCAATAATGGACTCCAAACACACGAATCACAAACCCATCATAGATAAAGACCAAATGCTTTCGATGTAGAAGTTGTTTCTTTTAGTATGTTACTATAGGTGTTTTATGCTGGAACGTTGCGTCAAATATTAAAAGATGTTTATTCCGTTTTTATTTTCTCAATTTATAGATGAAGAAAATGTTTGATTCAGTTCAACTCGTGACACGCTTTGATGTATTGTAAAAACTGTGATAAAATAATGAGCCGTTCATAAACGAGTACACAGTGTGCTTAAATGAACTGCAGACTATTGATCACATAAAGGTAGGTTAGAGAAGTACCTGGTTCACCAAGTATACATCTTTAACTGCTGAAATCATAGTCTGGAAGTGTGCATGAAGAAATGAAATAGACCATAAAACACTGGTCATAAGGTTCTGTCTGTAGCCTCCCCCTGATCTGAGCAAGCTGCCAGTCATGCGTAGTCCGAAACGGACAGTGTACTGGTCCTAACCGCCCTCCACTTTTCGTCAAAACTTTGCAACATGATGAAGTTCATGTAGACAACAGAGACAACGACGGAGGCTGAACTTTCCCTCTTTGAACAACATCCACGGATATTAAACGGTCTCGGCGCGTCTCTCGCCTCGTGTCGTGTCAGAAGGACGGAGAACCTGGAGACCGTGGGGGAATAGACCCAAACTGACTCTGAAAAATATGTTGAGAAGGTCGGGTGAGACTAAACTCTCTGGAAAATTGTGGAGAGAATCAAGAAAAGACTAAACTGTCTCTAAAGTGCTGAAAGTGTGAACGTTTCGTGGCATCGCTGTCAACCCTTAAATGAAACGTGGAGACGATTTGGGAGTAATAACAGGGAATTCTTGGACTTTAAAACCGTCCGGCTACTATTTACCATGGTCCATAAGTACGGTAAGTCAAAACACCAGGCTAACATACTTTTGAAAAACCATAGTCAGGGCGTCTCAGAACAATGGAAAACTGCGTTCTGGACTTTTTTGTTTCTTTTGCGAGTTTAGAATTGCTTTAAAAATGTTGTCATATACTGTAATGCATACGTAGTGGCTATATCACATTCAGAAACCCTGGAAATTCCCTTGGGATCAGGAAGTAGTTTTCCTTGTGCTGTTGACGTTTTTTTTCCTCAAACTATAGCTCATTCTTGAGCACGGAGACGTAAGGTGAAAATGACAGTGAAGACAGGTTGAGGCTGGCTGCCCCCCCTCCCTTAACTGTAACACTCCCACCTTCTGAAAGTCAAAGGGAACGCTGGCCTTGAGGTCAGATGGGTTACTTGTTTTGTGGCACTGGGATCTCAGCATCTTGAAGTTTTAAATGTTTTTTGGACATGGGACTTTCCACTATTTAAACGGCCTTTGCCAACTTCCCAGAATATGAAATGGGGGGTGGGGGTGTGTATCAGAACCCTTTCTCATGTAAGATGAGTCTTATACTTTTATTCTTTTGTCACTGTGAATCATAGGTTTATACTGTGACTGTGTTGAATGCTGTTATATGCAGATTGTATTGGAATATTCAGACTATAAGTGGAACAAGAGAAAGTTGGTCAGTACTGGGCAGGCGTTTATGATTAATGTTTTCCCTCATGAACAAAATTCAGGCAACCCATGTAGTATGTCAAGATTTTTCTTGCTTTTTTGACAGATACAGAGAGAGCTGTTGGGCTACTGAAGCTGTATCAGGCAAGTCTGACTAGCCCCGAGGAGCAGGCTCTAAAAACCAGTGTTGGAAAGGTTTCGGCTATCTTTGGCAGCCAGCTGTTTAAGGCTCTCTTAGGTAAGATTGGTTTCGGTAGGACACATTCTTTGTAAGGTTTGTCATTTTAAGTGCTGAGGATACTCCACATAAAATAGAAGGTTTTAGGTTTTGCTATGCTGTGGTCAGATTTCGGACTGGAAAATATGATTTAGCTATTCTGTAATTTTACGGTATTAAAAACATTAAATCTGTGATGATTAATGCGATGATTAAGCTGAAACCTTATTCATTTATTTGACACAAGAAGAAATATTTTTACAGTTTTTTCTAAAATAATTAGACAGGTGGTGATCAGGTTGTATAAGTTTATATGCCGTCTGACAACAAAGTTTAGATTAATTAATCACATGAAAGACCTACACACAGAGTAAATTTTCTTTTAGCCTTTCTAATTTTTCAGCCACAAACTTTTCACCTGTGTTTTCCGTGGCAGTTGTAATTTTTCATCTAGAGTGTAGAAAGATTAAGTGGTGTCACACAGAGATAAAAAATGTGAAGTAAGGGTAGGACTATTTACATTAGCAGATACTTGAGCGTTTTAGACAGTGCCTGAACCCATTTATAAGAGAAACTGATTAACTGATCGTTATTTTAAATATCAGTGCAAAAAAAATGTATTTTAAGCATTAATGAACCGTTTATAGTTCTTAAATGTACATTTTGTTTGAAATTCTGTCAGTAAAGGTCCCATGGTTCACAGCAACTACATGTTCTGTATCAACATTTTCAATTCTTAGTTAAGGAGCAGAAAATAACGTCTTCTTAGTGTAGATTTTATTTCTTTGTTTATTTATACATTCTTATCATGTTATCCTTCAATATCTAATGTTTATCTTTCCCAAAATTAAGCCTTTTCTTTTTTTATGGGTTCAAAAACTGTAGAAACTTTGATCACAAATGTAGGTAATACTTACTGAAAATGATCAAGATTGAATTATCACTAAGGCTCTAAAGAGGTCTGCTTATAATGCAACTTCTGCATCACTGTTGGAAAATATTGCCTGGGGGGGGTTGTGGCCAAGCCAAGGCATTAGTTTAGTGTGGGTTGCTATGAGCTTGTAGTCATGAGAGGGATACGTTTCCTCTTATTCCATATCCCAGGTGGGAATTACCTTGATGTCCCTTATATTTTTCAGATCTCAAATATGTTAGTAATGCAATGCAGGGAGGTGAGATCTCCTTGTGTTGTTTTAAAATAATCCAGCCACAGTATGTTAACCAGATGTTGCAGAGACCTTAATTATACTGTCAGTGTTCTAATCTGGAATTTTTTAAGTCACACACAAGAATTCTGGTTCAAAATTGGCTAAACAAGTGGATAAGGATTCCACACATTCTGGAAAGAGCATGGATTTTAAGTGGAATGTGCTAGGCTGACGTTTACCGTAGGTCGATGGAAAACAAACAAGTTTTTGCTTCAGTCCTTTTTTCCTCATCTACTCTCAGACTGGGTGTGTTTTTTTTCCTGAGCATGTTGTACCGAAGAGGGAGAGAGTAAAGCTGTCTTTTAGGTACAGAATGAAAAGGGGTCAAGTAAGGCCCAGTTGTGAGAAACATGTGGTTTTAATCAGTGCAAATCCGGGGGTGGCGTCCAGTGGTAAGGGAGCGAATGGGAACATGATATTTGTACCAGCACTATTTCTCGGTTATTTGGTCTGGATGCACTCACAGTGGTTTGCAGTAGATGATGCACTGCTCTCCATAATTCATCAGCTTTTATACTTTATATTCCTGATTGCATTTCCAGCTTATATGTGCTGATTCCAAAAATGCAGTACAGCCCTGATAGTGCCATAAATTGTTAAATTGTTTTACACTCTCATCAGTGTGGCTTCCCTGAAGTGAATGTAATATCATGTGTAATAACCGACACTGTATTCTTATGTCATTAGCATAACCCTTCAGTTTATTATATTCTCGTGTTTTTATTCAATTGTGACCAGTATGTTGTACACAACTGAAACTGTGATTGTGGTAAAGGTATGGGAGAACTGTGCCAGGGCTTGCAACAAGCCAACCTCTGTGCACTGTGGAAGGGAGGGTGAATGGACGGAAAGCTTGATTGGATGTCTGCATGATTGCACAATTTTGAACAAAGGTTTCCTTAACAGCAGACTCATCCCCTTGTTCCCAAACATACAAAAACACAGGGGAACATGCAGCTCTCACAATAGAAGGGCTACAGAGACTTTTCACACAGCATCAGTGGTTTGAGTGGAACCACATTTGAGACCATGTGCCACTGTTGTCAAAGCCATATATTTCCAAAGACAATTCCTTAGTTTTAACTTAAGTATCACTAATCATGCACTGTGAAGAACGATAGAGTGTAATTTCTTCTAGGGCTATAAATAATTAACAGCAAAATGTGACAAGGGGGGCTAAGGACCATGCAGAAAAAGCAACTCTGCACAAATGTGGGGGGAACAGTGGACCTTTGGGTTTGTATTTATTGTTCTGTGGCCAGGAATTTGTGCGGTCTTTCAGGATTCATTTGGCTGTGGGAACGTTTTCCAAGGCAGTTTTTCCCTGTTTAAAATATGTGCTCGAATAACTCTAACACATTGCACTGAACAGCTAGATTGTGAGATATTCATTGAATATTTATTGATGTAAGTGGATAAATTGGGACATTTCATATTTGAAGACTCGGCTGAAAGACTTGGTGATGGGTTTTGCGGAATGAGAGTGAGATAAACTCGGAAGAAACTAAAGCTAGCTCCTACGTCAAATCTGTCTCAAACTGCATTTATTCTTGGTGTTTGGACACAGTTTACATACACCATTATTACCTACATCCTATGAGACAGCTTAGAGAACTTTAGTAAATGAGGAGATGTTTCTGTCTGACACACTTAAACACTTCCATTCATTATATAGCTGGATGTTTTATAATCATGTATCATTTAGTGGCAGGCCCGGTTCACTTAGGTTGCACTTTACTTTACTTACTCTCTCTCTCTGTCTCTCTCTCTTCATCAATCTCCCTCTCCCTGTCTCTCTCATCTGTCTCTGGCCAGCCGGGCAACATAACTGCCTCCCACACACAGTTCTCTTCCCACTCGCACAGACTCACACAGACACAGCCACGATGAGTCACATCGCCCCATTCTTCTACTGTCTTTCCCACTGCACGCCAGTGGGACTCCGACACTGCCCCTAACACCCCCTCATGCACAAACATACACACACATTGTTGCTCAGATATCTCAGAAAAGTACCTTTCAAAACCTTTCAAACATTTATGGTGTTTCTTCCTTTTCTTTGTAATGGAACAAATGTACAGGAGTTGTAAGAAGAGTGTGTTTCACTTTGAACACAGTAGAGCAGAAATCAACACATTATTCTATTTACATTGTGTTTGGCTTGGAATGTGAGTTTGTGTGACATCAGCAGTAGTGTCTGCCCCAATTTTCTTCAGATGGCTGCCCCTCAATTGTTGACCACAGGCCATGGACATTTAATGATCCAAGAGGTAATGAATAGAGACGACCAAGAGCAGGAAACATACACAGATATACAGTGATGGTATATGGCAATAATATTAGAAGATGATGCAAACTATACCATTTCAACAAGAGCATAGACAGCTGAGGCAAGACAGCTGAGGCAGAATAGCATGGCCAAGTGGTGAGAGAGAGTTTCTAACACTTTGTCATAGCAGACATTTAAGGGCCCCTGAAAATACAAATACATTAAGTAAAAGATGTTATATCCAATACTAAAAGGGTATTTTGCTTCTCATATGGCTGTCTCAACAGAATATTTAACAGTTAACTTATTTTGTCTTAACCTCTAGGCCCATCAGCCTGTGAGATCCTTCTCTTTTAACCATTGCATTGTATTTCTTATGTGTAGTCTGTGTATTGTTTTTATCTGCTTTTGGATTTCCATTTCATGGAAATTTAGCAAAAGTTTGGTTGCTGGTTTGAAGGCTGTCTAAGCATTTATGCAATAATAGCTATAGTCTGAGGCACTGTTGGCTGTCTTGACATCTGTATCCATTATTTCAAGGCTTGTGTATGTTCCTCCTAAATTAAATTACATTATTTTGACTAGCATCTTCAGATTAAATGTTTTTGGGCGTATGTATAGACATAGCCTTCCTATTTCAACGGGTTTAGCTTGTCAAACTAATTTTATAGGTCACAGAAACAAGCACGGTTTATTACTAAACAATTCAATTAAGTTTTCCAGAAGTGTTTTTTTGCAATTAACACTGTTGGCCTCACAGTGACCTGCATTAATGTTGACAGTAAGGAATATACTGTGTACTTCATAGTGCTATCTGTAGTGAGGCCCATTAACAGCATCTGTAAGTGAGTGTCACTTCCGCTGCCCTCTAAACTCAGTATGGGCAGGAAATTTGGATGGAGCTGTTGGAGGTTATTTATAGAGCCCTTCAATGGCAGCACTGATGCTCATGTTGAGCCAAGGGCTGACATTGTTCTTGACCTTGTAACATTTTACTCATTAAAGTTTTGCACCTGTGATTTTGGTATGACTGGTAGGCTTTTCTCTTGCTATTTTATTTAACATGATACCTCATTAGAAATGAGGCTAATCTTACAATCTGTTTATGTGTGGATATAAATTGCAACATTGTTTAGCCATTGTTTTTCTCATGCTACCTATATACCATAACGACAGTGCAGTTTGGAGGATAAATTATTTTTGTTTCCCATCATGACCATGTTATTCTGTTATTCTCAGATATTCAGGAATGCTATGAGGTGACCCTGCAGCTAAATGCCACAGAGAATGGAATAAAAGAGAATGGCCCAAAAGAAACGTCAGAGGTAAGAGTCTCAGAGAAAGACATTTTCAATACCAAGCACCACCATCTTGGTTCTCTTATGGGCAGCCAGTAGCCTATTGGTTTTGGGTGTCACTCTGCGATCAGGAAGTCGTGGGTTCAAATCCCAGGACCGTTAAGCACCTCTGTGGTACCCTTGGGCAAAGTAGTGTCTCCACACATGGCTCCCCGGGTGCTGTGTTCCTAGCTGCCTGCTGCTTCACTTGGTGAATGTGTTAAATACAAAGCAAGAATTTCATGCTTTTCACACTGTGTGCTGTGGTGTGTTTACGTGTGACAGAAGGGTCACTTCGCTTACTTACTGTTCGCTATATGTCAGTAAAAAATAGAAAAGAATCAGATATTTTCGGTTCTAAAGCAGAGGGTAAATGGAAGAATAAGAGAAGATCAACGAGAAAGAAAAAGAAGAAAGTGAGTGTGAAAGGCAGATGGAGAGAGCAAGAGAGAGAGAGTCATACACTATAGAGCATTAGTCATTTCTAAAAAGGACTGCAGAGGTAACACTGAGAGCTCATCAGTGGGCAGCATAACGAAGGCATTGAAACCTTCCATTAAAGATATCTAGTCACATGGCCACGTGAAATATTTATAGGTAGAGTAGAGAAAATAGCTTCAACTTTGTGTTTGGAACCAGGGAAAGGCTGATGGGTAGGGATACTTTATGGAGCGTATATTGTTTCTTCAGCCCCCACTGCACCACTGCAATGAAGACAATGAACGGATATGTGGTGTTGGTGTCTGTCTATCTATCTATCTACCTGTCTGTCTGTCTGTCTGTGACTCTCTCTCTCTCTCTCT
>JBBMFX010000030.1:964142-979576 GCA_037832545.1 Rhabdalestes septentrionalis
ATGTAGAGAGAGAGTGAGAGAGAGAGAGAGAGAGAGAGAGATGTTTAGACAGAGCTCATCAAATGTCAAATACTAGAACATGATCAGGAATTCCAGTGAAATTGAGGCTTTCTGCAATCTGATCATTTGCTGTTTAGAGTATGTATTTATGAATAGAATAGCTTTAGCATGTGTTAGAGATTTGATAAGTGAGAAAATTGTAAAGATAAATTATAGTTAAAGTAGTTTGATACACAAACTGCATTATAATTTTAATACTGTAGACGATTTTGGGAAATGTGCGAGTATTTTGAAATATTTCAAAGAAAATCTTGACTTTGATCAGCTGTTCGCATCATGTGCATTTTCTGATCACACAAGGTAAAAATAGTTCACATGCTGTAGCCTCTTTGCATTAAAAAGATTTTGGCCTTAAATGTACCATTTTTCTGTTTTTCAGCTGTATAAAATCTCTTCTATGAGGTATTCAAGCAGAAAGTAAAACAAATTTTTATTAGCTTATGTTTCAATATTTTCAATGTAATTAGCACTTTCTAAGTCAAGTGGCTACTAATTACTTGCTAAATTTGAAATTAACCCACCTCTGGTCAAACATAATTTGAGACATGATTGATAGAATGGGAAAAGTAAAACTAAGCATACTGTTGTCATGGGCAGCAGATCAAATAGGTTAACAGTATTGTAATATACTGTTATGGCAATATACCTTACAACACACACACAAAACATCTGGTGAATTTTTGATCTGAAGTGATTAAGAATTTCCATATTTCGTTCAAAATATTTTCTATTGGTTGAGAATCTTGAATGCTATGTTTAATCCAAAAGCGTCTGTGATTGGTCAGAATGCACATAGCTCCAAACCATTCAGTGACTTGCTAGAGGCTCATTTTTATATTAAAGATATTTTCAGTAACAATTTAATGAAAACTGACAACACAGTGAATATCAGCGATTATCAAATTGTGTAGTGTTCCCCTGCAAAATCATGGTCCAGAGTTCGCGGTCTTTCACAGATGTTTTCCTAGAAACTAATAATTGTCCTCGGAACCTCCCACAAATTAGTGGTAACTGTAAATTGCTTTTTTCATAGCAATATATAATTTTTTCATGCATATTAGTGCAAAATTATTAAGAAAAATATAGTGTACCCATTTTTTGTCATAAATAGTAATATAAAGTAAGGTAACTTTCCATAGAATTTTTTTTGTAGTGCTGAAAGGACACAAAGCAACCGTATGTTGGCTGCTGGCCTGTGATGCATCCCTGAAGATGCAGTCCAGCATTCCCACATTAGAACAACTTTGCACCTGGAGCTATATCGAGTGTTTTACTTTTTTGTTTTTATTAAAGCCGTTTTTTTATTACTGTAAATTAAATTAATTCATACTGTATTTACCTGGCTTGCTGTATTTACGACAGCGCAGACCAAAGAAATGCACTTGCATGAATTACAGTACAGTCTCATAGAATATACATTCTAGTTCTGCAGAAGTTCAGTGTAAAGTTTATAATGTAATGAAAGTGTTTTGGGAGCATATTTGGGGAAATATTTTGGGTTTACACTCAAAAAAGAACTTTTTAACCACATCACACATTTTTTGTCTTATTACTTTCACAATTACATTTGTGGATATTTAAAAAGGCGATGTTAAATAAATAAAATTATCATTAAATCACCCTGTATTTACACAATTAGTTATAATGGTATATTACAAATGTCATTGCAGATTCTTTTTTGACATAGAAAATCCTCCAAAACAGCAATCACACTATGACCAGTAACAAATACGTTTATTATTACTAATGCAGTGTGTAGTATCCCTTTTTATTTAGATAATTTAGATAATTTGAAATGTATTAATTAGGATCAAATTGGGAAAACTGTCAGACTTTGAAGTTTGCAATCACTTTTGGCTTAAAACTTACAATGAAGCGGATTTCTTTTGAACATTCTCCTGTTTCCAGATGCATCATTGCTGTGTGACAAGAGCCTCTCTTCCATGCAAATACTGCAGGGGTCACTGACTCACTGTGTTATCTGTGGTGGCGATCGTTACATGCCCAGCACAGGCAATGATGACTGTATGGAAATGCAAAGCCCTGCCCTGGGGATCTGCTGGATGTTGAGTGAGAGGCAGCAGGCAGTGAGGAGAGGGATGGAGCTCAGAGAATGTCCAGTACAGTTCTCATTAGCATTCATGGCACATTGTCACCTGCACGGAGGAGAGGAGTTAAATGAAATGAGTCTGCAAATTCACTGATTTTATGCAGAGTCTAGGGAGAAGAAAAAGACATCAGCTGCTTCTGTGACTGACCAAAGCATGATCACGAACACTATTGGAAAGCTAAGTCTTTTAGGTTTATAATATAGTAATGTAATACAGTTTTTAATCATTGTAACTGGCAAGCCCTAGATTTGAATGTACACAATTGGCCATTTCTGTATATTGAAGGTAGTTAGTTTGACATTTGTCTGCTTGTTTAAACACAAGTTGGTATCAGTAATGTACAGTGTTGGGCAAGTTACTTCAAAACTGTAATGTGTCATTTATTACTTGTTACTGTCATTTCAAAGTAATTCGTAACATTACAATATTATTGTATTTAAAATGTAAGGCATTACATTACTATTACATTACTTTTAAGTTCCTCTCGCCAAAATAACTGGAAATATGGATTTGGCCGTTTAAATATACCTCATAAAGCTCAATTAGCTCACAACACATCCAGTGGAAGGTGACAGTACTATCCGCCGTTAGATCAGTTGCAGGTTCACTCATCTCTAGGGTGCCCAGATTTGGGATTGTGAAGGAGAGGAGGCCTTAGCGGGACTTTCTTTACCAGCTCGGTCGGTCCAGGGGGTGTTAGAAGTTTAATGCGCATTTTGGCCGCATGCATCTCGGGCCGACGGCCGTTCTGGATTTTCAGGTTATGAGAGATGCCCATAATGTGAGCAATGTTTAGGCAGCTCAAAATCCCGAAGGATTCTAAAATTCCAGCAGAATGTGGGACGCAGGTCTCAGAAACAGGACAGAGGATGTCACTCTACTCTTCTCTCTGTCTGACTACAAGAAGTGAAACATTTTGCACTGACCTTTCTCCTCTGCTGATCTTGTGGTGATTTTGGAGAAGTTATACAAAGGAGAAAATAAAAAAACTTCATTCCAGTTTAAACATGCACTGTAACGCGCGTTACTGCAGCAGTAAATATAACCAATTTTACCAATTTTTGTTCTGTAATGCCTTATATTACCACATTACAGCAAAAACCAATGTATTACAGTAATTAGTTACTTTTGTAACGCGTTACTCCTAACACTGGTAATGTGTCTATGCACCTTACTGTCTTGAGCTCCACATGAGCGATTGATACAGAGATGGAGTTGTCAAACATGTTGTTGTGATCTCCACTTTTGGAAGTGAACCTGGTAAATTAACATTTTCCTTCAATATTTTGATAGTTCCTTTATAAACTGAAGTGCAGTTCTATATACATCAATTCTTGTGCAAATTTTTATTTCTTAAGAATTCATTATCTTGGTATTTTTAGATGCTGTCTTCAAATTAGCTGATTTAGTTTCCTAAATACATACATGATTTGAAAAGAAATTATGAGGAAAGGGTTGTAGCTTTTGTAGCATTTAATAATTAACAATTAATGTGTAGCTTTTTGCTTTTGTGACCTTATGCAAAAGTTATCATTTGCTACCTTTTAAGTAGCAAATGTAGAGGTGAATTGTGTAATACTTTTTTTTTTTACATTTTCTTTATGCTAATTACAGATATAATAAATGGTAAACTATAAATTATACTTTAACAACATTACATTTAAGTGAGAATAAGTTTAGCCAGACAGTTGGTTTTCGTAGTATGGATTATGATACAATGAAAGTTCATTCATTATATAGCTTGAATGACAACAAATATTTATTGTATACTTATTTGTGTTATTGCTACATTTACTATATGTAGCATTGGTTATATGTAGTGACAAATAATGTATTATGTAGTCGTATTTCACTAGCTCCCTCTGAACCTGTCCTGTGGCTTTAGCATCACTGAATTTATTTGCAGTACTTTTCTACTTCCCCTTTTTAAAGTTAGTATTTAAAATGCTCAGCATATTTATTTTTATTTTTTCCTTTTTTTCATGTTGTTCTTGTTTTCTTTTCTCTCATAATAGTATTGCTTTGTCATGTGCTGTCAGTGTAATTCACTGAAGTTTCCAGTTCAGCTTACCAGCCATGCAGTGCTTGCCTTTTTTGCAGTATCTGTCTCTTTGTCTCTTTGTACAACAAATACTTTTTGGTGTGTGCGCTGGTGTGCACAGAGCAAGTGCATGAGCTGTAGCCAGTCACTGTACTGACAATTCCATGGCGCAAAGAATATAAACAACTGCAAAAGAAGAACAAACAAATGGCTGTAAGTGAATCAATATTTAAAAAAATATGGTAACTGTCTCAATGGAGGGTTATATAATCAAATTTAATTATTGTGTTGTCAGATACATACAGATAAGTACATGAAAGTATGCTGTGTGTAATATGATGTCATTAGGGTGCAAATAATCAGATTTGCAGCAACATAATTTGGAGTGATTTATGTCACAGTTTTATAGTTCACAGTTCATTTCTCAGGTTGCTGTCTGATGGTTTCCTTCTTGATGTCTCTAACAGAGCTCGGAGGCAGACGGTGTGTCAAGAGTGAGAGTGACCAGCAGGAGGAGCCCACAGAAGGTGGAGAGAGTGGCCGGGCTTGTGAGTCGCTCCCATGTGGAGACGCCCAAGGTTAGTGGAGAAACTGGTAGACACTTTGTTGCATGGGGACAACTCTTTGAGTTATACTGTGATCGCGGTTGTGCCCTGATTAGAATAGCTAGAGCTGTTAAAAAAAGATTTACATATTTATTTATAAGTATTATTTTACTTATTTGTGTCAGTTTATTCATTTGTTTATCAATATGTAACTCAGTTGGTGAAAATAAGTGACACACACACACACATACACACACACACACACACACACACACACACACACACACACACACACATTTCCCAGAGAGCTCTTGTAATTTAAGTGTCAATATCCCACCCCCATGTTGCTGCTAGAACGCTATGTTTTGGTGCTGTCGTGTGTTAGCCTAAGGTCACTATGACCAATGCCAAGCTTTAGCCAGAGCCCTCTAAGCATAAGGCTGTAGAACAAGGGAACTGCACTCTCTGGAGTTATAGAGTTCCATAAGGTGATTAAGCAAAATGGCCCCTAATAGCACACAGTATAAACAAGTTGAAATTCTTTCTCTGCATTAACCCATTTACCAAGTGAAGCAGTGGGCTACCACCAATGTGGGGCACACTGGGAGCAACGTGTGAAGATGGTACCATGCGCAAGGGTACCTCAGTGATGACACAAGCAGTTGAGATTCAAACCCACAACATTCTGTTTGCAGGGGCAACACCCTTACCACAAGGTTACCCAGCTTCATGAGCTGGTTTGTTGACATTAGTTGGGTTAAAGACGATATAGCCACAGCACAACTGAACTAAAAAGCACCCTGCCTCGCCGAAAAAAGTGGAGTTAACCAAGATGTTGATTCTAAAGAAGTGCAAAGCTCCACTGTATCATG
Organism: Rhabdalestes septentrionalis; assembly: GCA_037832545.1. Classification (NCBI taxonomy): domain Eukaryota; kingdom Metazoa; phylum Chordata; class Actinopteri; order Characiformes; family Alestidae; genus Rhabdalestes; species Rhabdalestes septentrionalis. Next base: position 969,772 of record JBBMFX010000030.1, read on the forward strand.
GCAGCCCTCATTTTCACATGCCTTCTCAATCACAACACGCCCAGCAGCACATGGCAGCACAATGCCTGCAGGCGCTGGCTTTTCAGCTGAGTGGAGGACTAGTGCGAGTGATGGGGGCGTGAGGAGGAGGCAGGGGAGGAGAAATGAAAGAGGAGGTGGGTGCAGGGGTCTGAGCTTGTGACTTAGGAATACTGGCTTGAGTTAAAGACATGTCAAGCATGATTTTTGTTCCTTAAATAATATAGGGAAGAGAATTCTGTTTCGAGCAAGACTGGACAAGGCTGAGACAAATGGAACGTCATGTTTCTTTCCACACAAATGGAGGGAGGATGGAGGATATGAGGTGCATGGGAAGGATATAGTGAGGCAAGAATGAAGAAAGAGCAGCAGAGAGGGAGATGGAGAGAGAAAGAGAGAGAGAGAAAAAAAAGAGTGGGGGAGGATAGAGAGAACGAGCCGGCTGAGAGGCAAGGGCCGGCGCAGTGCAACACAGTCAGAGCTGGAACGGACACCCAGAGTTCAGCCTTTCGCAGGTTGCCATGGAAACCAAATTTCTCCCTCTGCTTGCATCCCCACAGACTGGCTGCCTCGCTCGCTTGCTTGCTCGCTTTACCTCTGTCTGTTTTTTCCATCTTTTTTGCATCTCTTTCCCTTATACGCTAGCATATGTGCATGCCATTATAACATGTGCAAAAACATAAAATGCATGGACATGCTAGCAAAGTAACACCTTTAGCTGTTACCAAATCGAATGCCAGAATCAGATGTTCACTTATACATGGCAGAAGGGCATAATTAACAGAATATAAAAACTGAGCATAATTTTATTTTTCTCATTTTGCATTTTGAAACATAGTCCGCTTACAGGTACCATCTGTTCCTAGATTTGTAGCCCTCCATCCATTTTCAGTCTGGTCATTCCTTTCCACTCATTACAAGCATTCTCTTTTTATATAGCTCAGGAAATTCTTCCTTCTTCTCTGTTTCCTCCCAGTAGTCTATCTGTATCTGACTCTTTCCTTTTCCCCAGCCCCTGCTTTAATCTCTTTACTCCTATTCCCTTCCCATACAACTCATATACTCCTCCTTCTTCCATGGCTCTTTGCCTCTCACTATCTCTCCTTTTTCCTGTAGCTTTCCCCTATCATTACTCTGTCACTCAGATGTGCAGTGTTTGGTGCAGCAGCTGTTTTCTGTGACCAACCCTATTAATAGGAGTCGCATCCTTCATAAGAACTTTTGGTTAGTGTCTTGGAGACCATGGTATGTAGGAGACATAACAGTCTTTGGCTCTCTAGCCTCGTCTTCCCTACCTTCAGCTTTTCCACAGAAGGCTGGCAAGTGTTTAGTCAAATCACGTAGTGGTTGTATTAAATTTTTACAATATTAAGGAAATAGTTTGAACTAAAATCCCCCATACTGTGACCTATTGAGTGAAAATTACAGGATGGAAAGCAGAAAGGCCTATGACAGATCTTCACTCTGATTCAGAAAGCATGCTGTGTTCTGTACAACGTTGCCTCTGCATTTCATTCAAAGGATGCTTAGTAACAGTGTTCCTGTCCCTTTAAGACTGCCTGTGTCTCATCTTACCTTATATGGGCATGCATCCTGTCAGGTGATTAGAGAGCAATAGCATGGGCTAATAAGAGAATGCACAGAAATTCCAGAAATGTTCTATAGATGCCTTGCTGTGAGAGCAGGCTGGAGGGTTTTTAGCAATTTTCGGATGGGGGGCAGGGTCAGGAGCTTAAAATTAGACAGACAGGTGTAAAGTATGTGAATCTTTTTGTTACTATAAAAAAACCAAGCCTTGCTTAATAGTTTGTGAAGTGTATGTTAAGCCTAAATTATTTAACATAATTATAGTAAATTAATGTTTCTTTGTATTGAGGGGATTAAATATTTTCTTAGACATACATGAAACTTCTTAATTGTTATTGGCAAATTGAGTAATATATAAATCAGTTTTATACTATATGTTATTGACATCATAAATCCATTAAACACAGCAAATATTAGAAATGTTAATATTTAAGAGAGCGTATTCTGTGGAAGGACACTGATCCAGAGCCGTGTAAATGTCTGTTCCTGAATTACCCAGCTGTACTAATGCATGTGAGATTTGTTTTTAGAATTCTGCCTGAGAGAATGCATCTGTCTTCTCCATCACATGGTCACTGTGTAGTTTGCTGAATATATGGATACCAATTTCCAGAAATAAGACAGACAACCATAACTGTAACAAATACACCGAGTGCTGCATTTCTTTAAGCATGCTCCAGTGTTTTGAGAGGATTGGCAACCTCACCATGTTTTCCCTTGTTTCTTCCCTCTCTCCTCCTCATGCTATTTCTTAGTATGACAGATGCAGACAGTTCTGGCCACTGATTGGCTCTGACTGCAGAGACATACAGAGTCTTTTTTAATATTTTTATATTATATAATCTTCGAAGGAGTAGGACTCTTTCCCTAGAGGAACTAGAAACGCCCACTTGCACTCACAAACTGGAAGACACACGAACACATGACATAATGCCAACATGTAATGTATGCATGTGCAAGGAAAGGGGCATGTTCTGCCCCTCTCCCTTCCCCTCTAATCTGCATCTCCAGTCATGGAGATTTGAGCAGCTCTGTGTGGAGAGCATTGAACTGTGCACTGCTGTATAGGGAGCTACTGTAGAGAGAAGGGCTGTGTGCAAAGGCAAAGAAGAGGATGGCCACATGTTCCCAGTCATGTGGGCTGTGGTAGATATGCTTGCATCGTCTTTTCCAGCTGCCAAGCACCACCCGTACATTCTGATTGGCTTTGGCAGTGTTACTGTAAGTGCTTCTTTCTAGGATCAGAGCCCTGACTGGCCCTCAACTCTCACTCTGAATGTGAAAGTTTACCCTTTTTCTGCTCTACTGGCACAATATCTTTGAGTTGCAGGACTAGAATATCATCATCATGAAAGGAGTTACCATTGCATATAATTATGTGGGGCAGAGCCTGCTGTTTGTGCCTCCTCGTAGAGCCTGAATGGCACAGAGCGCAGTCAGTGTAAGGACTCACTCAGTTACACAAACAAGACAATTCATGCAGAAATAAACAAGCACACACACACACACACACACACACACACACACAACCACACACATGTCATGCTCATATCATTTGATGTGATTGGAACATATTTTTCCTATACAGCCGAAATACATTAATAACATATTATTAATAGAGAAGTGCTGTACACTGCAGACTTACCACTTTGCTACATCTGACTAAATTCACTGTTATCATTGATTAATAAATATGTGATACTCAGTCATAATTTACATTATACATCGACTCATTATACATGACTCATTAAGCTCAACCAAAAATTTTTGTCATCAGATTTTGACTAGTGATTTGGCTGCCAAAAATGATATTACCTGTAAAATGAATTACCTGTTAATTTCTAAAAGTTACAATATGTGGAAAATCCTCTTGATGTCCAGATGAATTACAATTTCATTTTGTGTATAGAAGTGATATTTCTGAAATGTCTCCTGTGTTGCTGTCACAGGTACATAGATATTTTCATGTTAACTTTTTACACAGATATTACCCCACAAGCTATGGTGGTAACTAGCACCATATTTACCTTAGGTTGCACATCCACCTGGAAGCCTTTCATGCAATCAACATGTGACAGTGATGTTTTAGTGAAAATACTCCTAGTATAGCCTTAATGGTACAGTGCGCAGTCAGTGTAAGGACTCACTCAGTTACACAAACAAGGCAGTTCATGCAGAAATAAACAAGCAGCAGATTAGCAGAATAATCCAATAGCTGAAGAAATGTATCTCTTAACTAGTACAATGTGCTGCCGTTCTCTGTGATATTCTTTCATATTCCACCACAATTAGTTTCCTCCCTGATTTCTAGATTTTTCTCTAAAATCTAAACATGTGAACCTGCAAAGCAGAAGCCAAATTCAGTCGCCAAGTACCCTGTTCAAGAACCAATGTCTGCAGTTAGAAAATGGTTTATGAAATGCTGTCAGTTTGTTGAAGAAGCAAGGAAGTGAGCAAATCAAAGCTTTCCTTTATAACTGGGACTAGTGAAGGGTTAGTAGGCTTTACATCTACAAAATGTCAACTCGCTATCTGAAAGTTACCGTAATATCCCCTGTAAAACTTGGTTGACTTATTATTGAAAAAGATATAAAGATGTCTGAACAAGTGCATTTGTCGGCACATGTATAAATTTTTTTCTCTGCAGTTTTCTTAGCTAGCCCTTTCTTTCATTCTCACTATCTTTGCTTCCCCCTTCTCACACCACCTACGCTAAGAGTGAAGTGAGTAATTCGTATTCGTAAGTGGACTTACAGAGATGCATATGAGGATACAAAAGCGTGATTATCAGGGCTGATGTCATTACTGAAATAAAATTATTAAATGAGTTATATAAATGAATGAAAAAAATGGTTAGAATGTATTACTATATTATCCTAACACTTTTATTGTTTTATTTTAAAAGTGTGATGTGATTAACTAATTATGGGTCAGGAAAAATGTAATGGAAATATTCTAGAAATGTATCGAAAACGTTCTCAACAGAAAGTAGAAATCCCATTTCAGTCTCTTTTGTTTCAGCACAAATTAACAAAATGTGATTTTGTTTGGTCTGATTGATGATGAAATTAAATATGCCATATCATTTTTGTAAAAAGAAATCAACATGTGCTGAATTGAAATAAGTTGTCTATAGGGAGCCTTATTACAGAATGTGCGTTAGAATATGAATATGTGTATTTAAAGCACTGGGTAGGGCTGTTGTTGTGGCAAATTAGGTTGTTAGATGTAAAATTGTGCTGTGTGTTTATTGGATTGTTGACAAGCCTATATCTTGCAAAATTTAGAGCACTAATGAACACTAGTGAGGCAGACCCCAGCTTATTAGCAACGTGGAATACAGATGAATCATATGGCTATTTTGTGCATGTGTCTACTTTCAAGCAGTTCATGGTAAACCTGGACAATTGTGCATTCTTTCCACCATCCGTTGTGTGGGACAGCTTGCATAGAAGTAACATGGTTATATTTTATGATCTAAAATGTGCTTTATTTAGCTGTGCTCTCGTGGAAAACTTTCCTGGTCGTGTGCGGAACGTTTCAGTCCTGCTGTGTTCTGCAGAATCAACACTATGGTTGAGTCAAATTGCAAGCAGCAATTCAATTTCAAAATGTTTTTTTCAGCCATAATCATGCTTTTAAACATCATCTCGACCATATCTCAGCCCTTATGTGTATTACTGTAAAAGACAGAGACTTGTACCGAGTACACAAATGAGAAAGTTACTTTTAATAAAAATCCCAAAGAACTATATAAAAAAAAAAGTTAAAGCAAGGCAGTAAAAGGCAAACTGGAAAGGGTATCACAGGGAAAACTGGAATCGGGGAAATTGGCAAAAATCAGTTCAAAAATCAATTTTACAAAGAACTGAGTTTTTGAGCGGGTATGAAAAAGAACATCTAATCAGTTTAAACTGTTTAAATGAGACCTGGGTTGGACGGCATAAACGAGGCCAGGACTTTCTCAGAAGACCAGCATCTCACAGGAAGGCATATGTCGTACAAGGTGTGATATTGGTTATGGTAGCCCTGAGCAAAAGAGCTTTGGATGACCATTTCTGGACTTTTGTGTCTTTACTGCACACATGATAATTTTATGGTGCACTGCCCCTTTAAGAGCAGTCACTGAAGCACTGAGATCTTTTGGTGCTGCTGCTGATGGCTGTGCTGCAAGTTGATTGGCTGTGGCTGTCAGAGCTGAGGTGCTGGAGGGATGCTGCTACGCATCTCCCTCTCCCCCTCTCTGCCTTGCTCTCTCTCTCTCTCTCTCTCTCTCTCTCTCTCTCTCCCTCTCTCTGTCTCTCCCCCTCACGCTTGCTCACATCCTCTCTGTATAATCCACATCTAGGGCAAGCAGGCTGAGAGGCAATTCACTGCTCAGCTCCTCTCTGAAGGCTGAGAAAAGAGAGAGAAAGAAAGAAATTGCTTCCCAACGCAGGAGGAAGATCACAAGGAAGACTTACTGGTAAAAAGGGGAGAAATACGGAGAAAGACTGGATTGCGGATATCATTTCTATATATATATATATATATATACATATATATATATATACATACTTACATATATTTATATATATATACACACATATATATATATATATCTATATATCTATATATATTCAAATTGTTTACATATATATATTTGTACACACACATATAGATATTTATATATATATAAATATGTGCGTAATATAGCTGTATATAGCTGTGTATTTGTGCTTGTCTGTTTATATTAATATTTTTATACGTATTTGTGTGTGTGTAAATATATAAATATATAAACAAATGAAGATATATATCTATGAATTTATATACATATCACTGTGAACCAGAAACAGCAAGAAGAAAATTCTGTCATCGGGGCTGGTCTCTGATTGTGAGATCATATACATTATTTTTGGCATTATTTTCCCAAAGCTTTTGCATCGAACGGAGGAAGGCTACAGTTCTTTTTGTATTACTCATTTCCTGCTTGCTGCCTCCTCGTCTGCTTTTTTCTGGATTGGGAGGAACAAAGAGAGGGATAACAGGGCTTGCGATAAAGGAAAAAAAAGTCAGCGATTGCTGTTCCCTCAGCCGAGCAGCACCTTGTGCTCTGTTTGATCTGAGCAGGCATCAGCAGCAGCAGCAGCAGTGAGAGAGAACAAGAGAGCGCCACACCGTGTGAGCCAGCCAGCATGCACAAACATCACCACTGCTGTAAGTGCCCAGAATGCTATGAGGTGACCCGCATGGCTGCTCTGCGCAGGATGGACGCCCCTGCATATGGAGACTGGCAGCCAGAGCCCTACGGATATCCGGCAGGCTACGGAAGCGGTCAGACCTTGCCACCCCAGACTTCAGGTGGAGGAGCGGGCATGGGTGGTGGGGGCACATTAGGGAGAAGTAAGGGAAAAATGATGTCTGCTGGGGGTCCTGGAGGCCCCAATCCCAAGAGCCAATCCAAAGGTGCTCCCAAGGTGAATGGCAACAACTCGGGAGGGCAAGCAGCATGGTGGCCGGAATGCACCTGTTCCAATCGGGACTGGTATGATCAGGTAAATACGTTTTTTTCGTGCTTGATATCTGCCCATGCCACTGGGGGCGTTGAGTGTTGGCAGTTGGTGTATATGGTTGCTAGGCTGGAACTGACACATGTGTGAACACGTTTAGTGAAGCTGTTTTAATCCTATACCAACCTAGCAGTGATCCCTCTAAATAAGGGCTGCTTGGAGTAATGGTCCTTTTGATGTTTGACTATAAGTGCAGTAATATGTATTTTCAGGAAGATTTAGTGTCCAAGGTGGTTTTGCATTGCCTGATTTCAGTGTCCTCCCAGTGTAAGTGTAATGGAATAGCTCCATTAAACCCCCATACAAATCCACATGAGATAACAGGGCTTTTTGAATAGCAGTGACTGTACAGGTTGACTGTTTTTGAGAATAAACGGAATTTTAGATATTTCTGAGTGGATTGATGCATGGTTATCTTTCTATTCATTCATATATTTATATGTTCACCAGCACTAGAATGGACCTTTTGTCCTGCAGAGCATTTTTTCTGTATTAAAGGCTGAGGAATAAAGATTTTTTTGTTCTAAAATAAATTGGTCTTTTTTTTTTATTAGATGGAGGGATGCGAGTGACTGAACAGCCTTTTCTATCTAAATAGATGCTGGTCATTTTTCTATAGTTGCTGGTCATATTTGTTAAGTTGTTGGATATCTGCATGGTGTAGACATGACAAACAAGGCGAGATAAAATAGTGGCAAAGAAACAAACAGAAATAGTTCAGTTATATCTCTAATGCAGTTATGATCTATTCACCATTTAAATTAAGTTGACCTTTTCATTTTGACTGTTTCTATTACCCGTATTCTGCTAGAGCATGTCAGACTGAACCTATGAATGCACACTGTAATTAAGTAAGGTGTGTGTGTGTGTGTGTGTGTGTGTGTGTGTGTGTGTGTGTGTGTGTGTGTGTGTGTGTGTGCGCGGGGGTGGGGGAGGGATCTCTCTCATGGTATGAAATGGAAGATACAGCCCCTAATTTGAGCAACAGCCTGCTTGGAAATGCAGCACATATGAACCTATGCTTGAATGCCGTGCCTGGTGTGTGGGAACTGGCTGGGAGGGGGTGCTTTTATCTGTATGTTCATGAGCGAGGGAAAAAGGTGAGGGAACAGGGACCATGAGCATAGCACTAAAATGGAGGGTGAAGTATCTGTGACTGTGAGGGAAAGAGAGAGTTTCAACCAAGCGCAGGGAGAAAGGCATGAGCAGGAAACCGAATTAATCGAGCATTATGCTACTCCTGTCAGGATGAACCGCCTGTTTGTTTTATTAAATGATATGTTCATGGGTGCTGCTATTTATCTTTGGCAAAGCATGACAGACTTTAATCGTTTTACATCTTTTGATTCCATGTATGTTCTCTACTCTTTGTCAAATTTGTCATTTTAAATGCCTCCTCTAACAATATAATATTATTTACCAGATACTGTTTTCTTTATGTGATGGCTTGATAGGCAGCTTCTGGGAGTAGGCCAGTGAAAGATTTGTTTGATTAGTGGGAGAAATGGTGGTCAAAAAGGGGGTGTAAGGCAGTGACTATATTAAAGCACCTGGTTTGTGTAGATACTGTACTTAACTGGGATGGGAACCTCATGTCTCCATCTTGTCTGTCAAGCTTTCAGAGGAGGCGTCGGTTATCGTTTAAGGCCACATCAATATAGCTTTATTTACAAATGTAAAATGTGAATTCTCATGAATTGCAGTGTGCATAAAAAGAAAGTGTTAGAGGCAGAAAAACACATGCATCATAACAGACACAGTCGGAGAGAACTGCGGGTCAAAACCTGCAGGGAAAAATGATTGTGATAAAGGTGAATATACTAATGTCGAGAAAGAGAGAAATAAGCCAATAAAGGCGAGCAAGCTGGAGGGGGAGGGGGTTACGTAAGATGAGGTGGTTGGTGGAGTTGTGAGCAGAGATGCTCTGAGAGAGCAGCCATGAAGCTGTGAGCCAGCATCTGCCCCCTCCTCTCTGTAGGGCAATAGTGTGTGGCCTTCTAGTGCTCATTAGTGAGTATGTATGTGCATTTTACTTATATTTAAATTCATCTGCAGTAAGCTCCCTTTGGACCATTTCTTTTATTGTCAGTATTATACCTAAAATAATTGTTAGAAGCTGTGAGACATACATGAGAACCCTGGAAACACAACTGACTTCTACATTAGCTATATAGGAGTAAAATATAATATATTGTGATGTTTTGACACATCAATATCAAGAGATTCTTATTTCTGTTGGGTTGGATCGATCTGAAAATCGTAAATATAAATCTTCATTAAGATTAAAGGAAAAATATATAGAAATGAAAATGCGGTCTGATCAAAATTTCCTTCAGATTCTGTAAGCGATTATTTATACATCAATTACTTTGCACGCATGAATTCAAGAGCCAACTCAGCTGCTGAACTGACTATACCGTCTGCTAGTGGTGCTACTTCAAACAATTAAATGAAAATCCTTAATGTCAAGAAATCTACAAATTGTAATAGATGCATTATAGGGCGGAAACGAGTACTCGATTAACTCGAGTAACTCGATTACAAAAAAACATCGAGGCAAAATTCTCTGCTTCGAAGCCTCTATTAATTAATTTGAAAGCTCATGTCACGTTTTTTCGCAATTATTTTTGCATTACTGTGAGACTACA
>JBBMFX010000030.1:1016473-1032167 GCA_037832545.1 Rhabdalestes septentrionalis
CAAGCAGAATGCAACAACAACAAAAATAACCCTACAGAATAGAGGATACAGGTTGGATTGTGATTTTGGGACTGAATTAAATGGGTTCACATCTACATATCTTTGCAGTCTTTATTTTTTTGCTAGCTCCTTTGATAGCTGCATATGTGTGTGTTAGGGATGTGCAGTGTACCGGTACTGTGAAAATACTGGTAATTCTTTTTTTAAATATATATAATGAATAAATATATTAATAAAATGGACTTTAATGCTGGACTTTAATGCTGTCAACAACAGTTAATATATTAATAAATATATTAATAAAATGGACTTTAATGCTGGACTTTAATGCTGTCAACAACACTGCACAGTGGGCCAGAGCATCACTATTCCTTTGCTAGCCAAATGTTCCTGAAAGTCCTTAGCAGTACTGTGGGGCTCTGGCTTTGCATACATGAACAGGCTAGAATGATTTTTTTCAAATATATTTGTTGGTCTTCCAGATCTTTTTTAACCATGTCAATTACTAACTGACATAGCAATGATACAGTTATCCATAGTTTCAGATCTACAGTCAGACGCTAAGTTGAGCCCAAGGCTATCAAGATAAGCCTGCCACCCCGAAGGTTGAAGGTCATGTAATTTGTTATGCTTTGTAATTGTCTATGTCAAGTCAAATGGGCTAATAGACCTTCTAAAAAAATTTATTGAAAGGGTGACCAAAATTTTGCACATACTATATTTTAATATGCAGATGTGGACATATTTGTTGGTATGATTCATTTCCCCGGAAATGTAATGCAGTTAAAAGCAATTGTCTAATTTATACATGAATGCATTTACAGTAGTAGTGAAGTGAATTCTGTCATACATTAAAACACCACAGCATACATTGTGAGCAGCACAAAAGTCCTCCTCTGCATTTTATCCATTCACCAAGTGAAGCAGCGGGCAGCCAGGAACACGGCACCCGGGGAGCAGTGTGTGGGGACGGTACCTTGCTCAGGGTACCCTGGAGATGCTTAGCAGTCATGGGAATCAAACCCATGACTTCCTAATCACAGAGCAAATGCCCTAAATATGGTATGTGATACAGCTGCCTTATGTGATATAGCATACTAGCTGCCTAGTATATGATAGAGTACCAATTAAATTGTGAAAAAAATTCTTGGTACTCTCATGGTATTCAGACTATTTAAGGGGAAGAAACAGACTACTGTGTAGATTGGTTTCATTCTGTGGACCACACTGGACATAGATGAGAGGAAGCAATGAAGAAAACTGTCTGAGGAGCTCAAGAAGAAGATAAACAGATAAGCATGCTAATGGTAAAAGCTATAGGAGCACCTCTAAGCAGCTTCATGTTTCTGTGATAACAGTTGTCAATATTATAAAAAAACATAAGGTTTGTGGGACTGTAGACAACCTCGCAGGATGTAGACGCAAGAGGACATGCAATCCCAGGTTGATCAAAACGGATCTGAGCTTTAGTGTCTTGAAGTCTGCTTATGAGTCTGCTAAGTGCTTTGATCCACATGTTTTTCTTTGCATTTGTGTTTTTCATTTTTTATTCATTCTTGGCACCCTATTCATGATGTCACAGACTCGACCATTCTATTTCTCACTCTTCAGATATTACAGAGGTCTCTCAACCATTTTAAAATAATAAATACTTGGCTTTTAACCAGGCGATTACAAAGCTATATATAAGTGCGCAGCTACGGATATTAATGGATGTTTTGACGTTGCAGCGGTTTCTAATTTTTTTCCAACCTTTTTATGTGTATTTCACACAATACTTAAAAAAACACAACTGTCCTTTGTTTAATACTTCAATCAAAACATTGTGGAACCTAGATGCGTAACTCCTGCCAAGGAATAGGATGGGAGAGGAGTGCTAATACACAGAGATTAGACAAGTACTGGTGTCAAAGAAAAGAGCATAAGAATAAGAAATGTGCTGGTATTTGCAAAATGGGAAAATGTAAACAACACTGTGTAAAGTTTAGTGTTACACAGTTCCTAATGAGGCCAATATTTAACAGCCAAAGTGGAGCTGTTTCCCATCACACCCCTACAGACAGGGATTAAACACACACACACACACACATGCAGACACGCACACACAGAGCACCATACCAGAGGCTGGACAGAGACATAGACAGACCGAGGAGTCCTTCTTACAAGCCTGTGTGGAGTAGCTGGTGGCAAACACCATGTTCACTGTGAACATCTCCTCCTCCATGCCAATGGTGAGGTTTCGCCTGGAGAGACAAGCTGAGAAAAACAGCTCATTTTGGACTGGCCAGAGGAGCTCCAGGTAACTGTGTGTGTGTGTGTGTTAAGAGAATGTTCCCCCTCAGTCGAATTAATTTTTATGTGGCATTTATTTTGGGTGGACGGTATGCAATGTGGACTTCGTAGCTTTGTTTGTAGCATTTTACTGTAATAGAAAATTTAATATAAACTTCTTTAGTGCTGGACACCTTATTTGTTAACATTTTAGGTAGATATGGTGGTACATATATTTTACATACTGTTATTCAGAACCTCTGGTACTAAATGAACAGAAATGTATTTCCGGTAGCTTAATGGCCACTGTGGAGACACGTGTTGTGTCTCCACAAACTGTTCTGTAAATGGACTATTAGCTAATTCTCCCAAGCTAAAAGGGTCAATTTACCCGCTTGCAGAAAACTTTCCATGTTTCTCTATTTAGCGAGCTAAGCAGTCATTTGTGGTCTTTAAATCTTCAGAAGAGAAGTAGGCAGTCTGTCACCAAATTCCACCAATGTAAAAGTGCTATCCTCGGCAGCAAGAAAGACAGCCACAGGAATCAAATGGGAATGGCTCCTCTCAACTGCAGCCCAAGTACTAAACAACTGAAAAAACTTTATGGAAAATATAGTTTGCTGTGGAACATTTTTTTGATGTATGCTTGTGTGTAATGTACAGTTCAAATGTGTGTCTGTGCCAGATTCCCTCTGGCTTTGTCGCTATTGCTGTGTGTTAATCTTCAGTGAGTTTGGAAAGCGCTTTTGATAGTCCCTCAGTGAGGCTCAAACTCCCCAAGATGCCAGCACAGGGCAGTCTGGAATGCCTTTTTGCCTGCAGATGAGTCACAGCAGCTAAAACTGAACTGCAGTGAAGTGGTCAAGCACGAGGCACAAATGAGCTCAGTGTGTGAGTGTTTTGTGTGAGAAAAATGTGTGCTTGACGAGCAGACTATCTGTTAAGCTTTTCAAAAATGAAGGCTTGCCAGTCTCATCAAGTCATGACTAGAAGCAGAGCATTGTTTTATGTTACAGCGCTGTTTATCTGGATTTCGTCCCTCTATTCACTGCCTTATATTCTGCATTTTGCTTGTATAAACTGTGGTTATATTAAGGTTTAGTGTAATCTACCCTAAATGTAGTAAACTCTTTGCACCCTGCCAAGGATGAGGATCACTTCCCACAGTGTGACATGCTGGAAATTCTAGAGAAGGAATTTGCTCATCTCCTTTGCATAAACACTTTCAAAGTAGAGTTCACAGACTAACGGATCACGCTGTCCAATACCACTAGCAGTATGAAAGAGTCACCCACTTTCTTCTTTCTTCTTTACCAGTCTCTCCTCCCCTCTACTTTCTGCTGTTGGCTGATCTGAACTCATTATGGCCTGACGTTGTTGGTTTTCTGTTTGGCAGGGAACCAAGGAAGGTCCTGCTGCACAAGGGCTCTACGGGTCTGGGCTTCAACATTGTAGGTGGGGAGGATGGAGAAGGAATCTTCGTCTCTTTCATCCTGGCTGGTGGGCCAGCTGACCTGAGTGGCGAACTGAGAAGGGGAGATCGTATCCTATCGGTCAGTAAATTCATCGAACTTGTAGAGTATACTTATTTCTTGTCACTGCATATCCATCTAAATGGCCTTAGAAGGAGTAGAAATTGATTCATCCATTGGTTTGATGTGAAATTATTAATTGCAGAGACCTTCAGACTTGGTTTCCTAAACAGGGTCACTTATGTCATGTTGATACTAAAATAATGAGAATGTGGAAAGAAAAATGGGAAATATTTAGTGGATTTGAAACGAATGTGCCTAAGATAAAAAACGTTATCTCAAAACAATTGTGATAGCATATCAGTAACCATTTTACAAGGTAACTTTGTGTTAGAAAGTTCCTATACTCATTTTTCTGAACAGTTTCGACTATTTAACATCAATCAGAATTTGTGGCTATGCCTTTCATAATTAGTTTCATAGTTCAGCCTTAAGAGTTTGAAGTTGAAATTGGAGCGCAGCTTATCAGAATAATAACCACAGAAGAGGTCATTTACATATCAGACTTAATATAATTTACACACATGTGTATGACACACTATTACACAGGCATATGGATGCCTACTTACATTCGTGATTCCTGTTTAAAAAAAAGAACAGGATTAACAGATTTAGAGAAATATCCTACTTTAATCTGTTTATATAACTTTTTCATATAACATGCATGCAAGTGAACGGGAAGTAGAAAACCTTATACACCTGTTGTCTAAACTGTTGGTTTCACTTTTATTTCTGTTAGAACAATGAGCATAGACCAGTATACATTTTTACCAGCAAAACCATTGTTCTGGGTGTCGGCATGCTGGTAATTCAGAATCTCTGTGCTGGGAGACCAGCTAAACCAGCACCAGAACATCTCTAATGAAAATAAACCATCTTAGACCCACATGGAACTAATTCTGGTCTGTTGGATTTTTAAAAAAGGGGAAGTTCAAAGTGGGTCAAAGTGAGCCCTGTGTCGTATTGCATATTGGAAAGTATACACAACTGTAATTAAACTATTAAAGATGTCGTTTAAGTGGTTTTTTTCGGATGTATTTATTCCAACATTTATTTATTCCAAAATGGCTGACTTCTTGTGATATTTTTGCCAGTTTTATAAGATACTTGGGGGGTGATACTAGTCTAGTGGGTACAACAATTGCAGGTGATACCAAAGTAGCAAGTTGCTGGTTCAAACCCTCACTTTCTACCACTGTGTCATTGAGCAAGACACTTAACCCTCAGTTGCTGCTGGGGGACTGACTGTACCTGTAACTAATGATTGTAAGTTGCTCCTGATATGGGCATCTGCCAATCTGCCATGGGTGGCAGAGCAGGTGAAATCAAATAATATGGATAGTATGAACTGCTTCATAATACTTGTTATTTAAGAATAAATGTGACTTACAAGCAACAAATATTTGCCAGTCCATGTTTCTTTTAGAGGAAACTTGTTTTGCCAGCTGTAAATGCTCAAATAATTTGCACAGATCTGTGTGACGTGGGGCATCAGTGGGGATAACGGCTCCAGTTTAAAGGGAGTTCCTTACAGTGTGTACAATCCTTCCCTGTTATGATGGGCAAGTGTAGGCTGTACATGCCTTTTATTTACCCCGATCTACTTCACAACTGTTCTGGGTCCTAATGCTAATTTATTTGACCAAATCATGGCCAATAATATCTCATCATCAGTGCCAGTAGGAGTTCCTTTCAAAGGCGCAAAAACAAAATAAGCTTGGTTAATTTTAAGGGATAAAGAGAGGATTTGAAAATGAATGAGACACATAACCACACTGACTGAACTTTTTTTCCCCCTCAGCCAATGTCAACAGTCTAGTGGTCAATATTACACTTTTCCTAAAGGATTTTTATGATCTTTTTTGGATCAGGTGAATGGTGTGAATCTGCGCAATGCCACTCATGAACAGGCTGCAGCTGCACTGAAGAGGGCTGGCCAGACGGTTACCATTATCGCCCAGTACAGACCAGAAGGTACAGAAATGTTTCAGGAAGCATAATGTGGCAATAACATACATTTACATGTACATTTACACAGCCATATTGCATTGATGGCCAGGAGCTATGCTTATAAGAGGATAAAGTACTGGACCATTTGTGAGAAGGTACTGTTGTGAACCGGTAAACTTGAACATGTTTTTGTACCTTTAAATGCCTGTGTGTTGCTTAAGGATATGGAGGAAAAAAGAGAAAATTGCCAGAGCAGATCTATCCACTGGCATAAGTACACAAATCTATTTACCATCTCAGACTTGATTTACCCATTTTTTTGCCTTTTTTTGGTTCTATCACATTTGTTCTACTTTTTGGGATTCTTCTTGAGCTGCCTTTCTATGTATGCATATATTAGGACTGGGCAAGTCCCCACATTACTTACTTTTATTTACAATTATTTTATTGTGCAGTGTTTGTATTACTATTATTTTGAAAGTATGTTGCTTTTTGTGCTGGACCACTTCACCTCACTTCAACAGGGACACTCACTACTGAACATACAGTTTATGCTGCTCCCTGATAAAAGATAATATTTATTTTGGTACCTGTTCAGAAAAAAAGGAAACAGATTTAGAAATGTTAACTTGTTGTTGCTCAGAAGGAACCTGGTATAATGTTATGATGATGGCTCGTGACATGGAGGGTAGCTTGTTTTTCTACAAAATATATACTTTCTATATATACTTTTTTCTTTTATTTATTTCCTGTTATTTTTTAGCATTTATGTAACAATAATAATAATACGAAGAATGGTTGTATTGCAAATCTGATTTAGCAGTAATTCAGGAATCTCTGTATGTCTCTTTAAGGCAGGTAGGGTACAGTGCCTCGCCTATTTAAAAAAAAAAGGAGCCTAGTTTGCAAACGAGGACATTGTTGGTAGTCGCTGATTGGCTGGATTTATATCTGTTTAAGAGGTGCTTGTTTTACTGCATTCGCAAGGGATCCACCATGCGGGTGGAAGGATTCTGTGCTGCTCACTTGCTGGGGCACTGGTGGGCCGCAGGGGGCTGTTCCTGATCTGCGGGCGGTCTGGGGGGCTCTGAGAGGGAGGAAGCACCGTCAGTCAAAAGTGGACTCGAGAAGAACTTGAACTGTGTTAAAACACAACAGTGGATAAAAACCTCTATTTAAACCATATACAACTTGTTAGGGGTGAATTCCCATTTACCTGCGGTCTGAATCTGATTTCGGGGTTATCGGGACCGGTCTGGAAGGAAACTCCCGCTTTAAGCGAGGCGGTGAATGTGAGACCCCTCGGCCGAGAGGTGCTCCTTCAATGGGAGGAGCGTAGCAGGGAAGAGCGAAACGGCTTCAGCCTCGTTTTATCTGTATTTTCATCTTTGTTTCAACCGAGAACAAGAAACCTCACTTAGCTGCGTTAGAGGCGACATGTGTTAAGTTTTTGTGGCGTCTTGTGTTTTCCCAAGTGGACTAAAGTGTGCCGACTACGACAAACGGCAAACAGGAGAGTTCAGCCGGGTAAGTGAACCTTTACCACTCGGAGGAAAACTGTAGCTTCACAAAACACGCCGTGTAAGATTTGAGGGTGGATGAGAAAATAAACAGTACTTGAACTATTGCCGAATAAAAATGTTCCTTTTGGGTTACAGGGAGTTCTCGACTCTGAATGGGGCGAGGAGATGTATGAGAGTTTTTAGTCCTGGGCATTGTTTTCAGGAGCTGTATTAGCCTGGTTAGCCTGAGTTTGAGGAGGATTGATAATTTGTTAGGTAGTTATTTGTTTAATCATTTATTTTACAGCAAGCTACAAAACTGAGTAATTACTTTTCCAGAGTTGTGTTCTGTTCCCAAACGCGAGTAGGTGAGTTGGCTAGGTTAGTGGTCTGTCAATTACTCTGTTTTAGCCTTTTCTACCGAGGCGGGAGGTTCTGGGGGAAAAAAGGTTCTCCTAGGAAGTGTGTTTGTAGGATTTGGCCTTTGGACTGTGTTAGTTGGACGTTATTCCAAACTAGCAACGCATACACTTAAAAAGATGCGAAAATCGGTAAATCTGTCCGTGTTCATCATGTACCTTTTTAGTGTGTTTGTGGCTGAACTTGTTGCGATAGCTGTCAAACTAGATCACTGAGTCAACATAACGAGAACACAGGCCGCAGACAAACAGAACAGGTGCCTGGAGACGATCAGGAAATTATCTAAAAATATTAATCTCATTGTCTTTAACATAGCGGTTATCCAAGTGTATGGAATTGTTCGAAATAAGTTATACCAATGTTAAGCAAAATTGTCCTTTTTCTATGTTGCTGCGGTTTGATCTCTGCTTACAGTTCTTTCCTTGGAGCACCACCTGTCAACACCCATTTCTTAATTAGAAAAAAGCCAACAAATCAGTAGCAGCACCTCCAACGTAAAACACCCACAAACAAAGCACAAGGCGTCTTTAAATCTAGTACAGAAGTAAGCAGCAGGTCTAATGGGGGTTGTCTTCTGATTTCTCCGTTTTAAACCATGAGTGGAATGCAGCAGTGAGTTATCTGTTTCAGCATGCTCTCCCTTATATTCCTGATCTCTTTCAGAAGCTCCTGGAATATAAATGGCATCCTCCTCCCTCCCAAGGGCTTGGGTGTCTACACAGAAATAGAAGTGACATCCGAATTTGGGCCAGAAGAGTTTATTGAATTATGTGGAACTGTAGGATAAGTACGCCTTGGGTGAAGGAGTGCAAGGGATGGTTATACTTATTCATCTGTGTTTAAATAGTGCACATAGTTTAAATAGAGGATGTATCCAACACATATATAATGTTGTTTTTTACCACATCAAAACTTTTCACTATGCGCAGGTGCTCTTGGAACGTAAATGTTTATTGTATGTGACTGCAATATAAAATACCAAGGATACCCCTATATACACTGTACTGTAATTCATGCATACACATTTTCTTTGGTATGCGCTGTCGATTCCGTTGGTATAAGCAGAGTAAATAGAGTGATACTATCATTTAACATACAGTAATTTAAAAAAAAGTCTTTAAGAGGAACAAATTGAAAAACAGGAACATTAGGGATGCTCTGGGCGGGGAATTCAGGACTGCCGCTGCATTTCAGGGCCAATCAGCAGCAAGGAGAAATATATAGCGTTCTCAATACTTTAAAATTACACCATCCCAAGATGGGATTTCTTTGTGTTCTCTGGAGTGTACTAAAAATTTAGTTGTTTTTATATGGAAATGTAGCTGAATTTCCATTAACATTTATTAATGAAAATTCATAAATTGGCCTGAAAAACAAACTATGACGTCTGGGCCTTGTCCTTGTGCTGGGTTGTTTATGTTTGGGCACGGTGCTGGGCAGCGGAGGCTCATTCCATTCAGGTGCATCTGATTTGCTTTTCCAAATATAAAAACATGACCAAGGTGTGTGTGTCGTCAACTTGGCGAAACAGTAGAGCAAAGCACTTCTACAGTCTGCACCTTACTCAAGCAGAAGGAACCGATAAAATCTATAACGCTAGCCAAGGGCATTAAAATATTTTCTATACAGCAGATATCTATCCATGAAAATATGGAGAAGCTGCAAATGGTGTGGTTGACGGAGAAGCAGCTCACAGGAAATCCCGTAACAGAGGATGCTGTCTGCGAGAAGACTTGAGCTGTTTTGCCAGATTGCTGCAGCAGACCGAGGCATTTTGGGCGAACAGTTTAAAGCCAGTCGGGTCTGATTTCAGAATTTTAAAAAGAATACCTGCAGTCACTTGGTTTTCAGGCAGCAGAGGATTACCTCAAAATCTTAACCCGATTTATAGCAGCCGAAGTATCTTTAAGGCAAATGCTGTTCATTACTCTTAATAAAAACAGTTGGTACATTCTGTTGTGTTGCGTTTCTATGAAATATTTGTTATTTATCAGCAGTTATTTATTTAAGAACATATAACAAGAATGCAGTTTTTTTTGGAGGTCCAGAATAGATTAATGTCATTTTAATTCATTTAATTAGGGAAATTTACTTGACATACGATCTCCGTCATTCAAGGCACCATTGTATTCTTTTTCTAGTGATCTGCCTTTGTGTATGAAATGGGCAAAATTAAATATGTAAGAGTTTTTAAATATAATTTACTGCACTGCAATTTGAGTAAGTAATTGGTCATTCATACCCAGCCGTGTTTATGTTGGTGTGTATTTTTTAATTTTATTTTACATTAAATTGCAGCCAGTACTTTTACACTTATGACCTAACCAGTCAGCATTTCTCTTGCCCAGTTTCCTGTTGGACTGGCCAAGGCCACTTGTTCAAGGTCTGGCTGCGGTAACTGGAGTTGATGTGATGGTTCTGTAGTTGATTCCTCAAATGTTTGTCTGGGCATGGTGCCTAGTCTTTCTCTGAGGTTCCAGAGTCTGACATCTCTAATTGAAGCCCAGGACTGAGGACTCAGTTCCACACTTTAATTATTCCATCTTTCTTTTATTCATTCATTTGCTTAATGGTTGTGGAAATTTTTTTTGAATGGGTTGCTGCTTGTAACTTGCTCATTTGTGCAGTAAGTGAAGAGTGGGATTAAGACTGACCTGAAGTGCACTTGGGTGCATGTCAGTGCCATATCAAGAGTAGGGGTGTTCCATAACATAACTAGGTAAAAAATGGTTTGGTTTGTCATGTTTTGCTTGTGTCTGCGGTGCAGCGGTGGGGAGAACCAGGCAAACAGTGCTCAGTCTCAAGAAATCTCCCTTTTCCTGTAATGAGGATTAGGGACATGTGAACATTTGATCTTCACCTATATAAATGTATATATAATTATATATAAAATTATATATAAATATATAATCTAATATACAAGCCTTACATTTTACTACAGTATTTTGTTCATGCCTTTGATTCACTTGGCTTGTAATACCTAACACATTTGTTGTATTGAGAGGCCAAAGCTGAGCTGCTGTTGGCTTTTAATGAATCCCTTTGGACCAAAACAGTTGTGTCTGACTAGTGGTGCGGTCTGCTTTTTTGTGGAACATGTTTGTCATTACAACTACCTCATTGTTTTCTGTGAGTATTATGCAGTCAATGTTTCCTTCCCACCTTTCTATAATGCTGTGAGGTTGTCTCCATAGTTATGTTTGGTGTTGGGTTACTTTACCCTACTCTGTCATTCTGCTGTGTTGCTAACTGCTCTGTGATGGCCAGGGCAGCAACTCTAGAGCTTATTTGTGTGCTTTGAAGTTCATTTTCAGGAATTTTTTGCGTGTTATATGGATGCTTGGATTTTTATTCAGTGTTTTTTATTATTTTTTTAATTAATTTTTCATTATTACAACTTTTATAGCTGTTAAGTGGAATTTCTTCACATACATTTTTTTTATTTAAGCATGAGTCCAATGTCAGAATGTTCATTAATATCTTGTAGTGCACGTGTACACAGCTTATCGTTCAGATTATTGATACATTTTTGTGTTTGAGATCCCTCTTGTAATATATGGAGAGAGAGAGAGGGAGAGGGAAAATGGTTGAGTCTCCAGTTCTGTTTCCAAATACTGGGTTTATAGCAACAACTGAATCAAATGGAAGTTTTCATTACTATTATATTTTTGTAGTTGAATTTGGTGCCTCTTCTCTTTTAACAGTTCCTGAAATGAGGCCATGGTTCCAATGTCAAAACGTCTGTTAATATACAAATATATGTTTATGGCCTCGTCTAGAATTTGTGATGAGAAAAGGAGCGGTCAAGACTCTTTCTAAATGTGTGTCTGAGAAAGAGTTTCTGACGTCACGGATAAGGAAGTCTTGAAAGGACCAAAAAATAGAAAAATTTTAAGGAGAAAGGAAACATGGAGCAAAAACTTCAAGACACTAAAGCTCTGGTTAGTATCACTGTTGTGGCTTATTTAAAAATGTCGACTCGTGAATGTGGCTATGCATTCTGCCTTCCATACATGTAAATGGCTTGTTAGGAGCTGACAAATGTACATCTCCCCAGTGGTCCAGCGGTAAAAGATTGCAAGTTCGAATCCACAATGTGAGAAATGTCTTTTTTTTTTTTGTCATTATTATTTTTATTATTATTATCAACATAAACTTTGTGTCTGTCTCCAAACACTGGTTTTATAGCAACAATGCTGTCACACTTCGCCTTTTCTTGTGGAAACGCATCTCGTTTGGAATGTTCTCTGAGCTGTGAAATGATTGAACAGAAGTGTTTTTTGGATTTGTTCAGGAAATTCAGGTAGAAATGTGAATGGTTAAATAATCTTGAATGTTTACACTCGTTATACATTTCCTAGCTTAACCATAGAGCCTTTTTGGATTCATGTGCTTGTGTGCTGTTGGTTTTCCTCCCTGTTCAGTTCTTCTCTCCCTTTCTGTGCCAGTGTTGACTGGTTGCTAAGGTAGTGACTGCAGCCGGACCACATTGCCGCAGAGGTGTAGCCTACATGTTTAATCAAGTGCCTCTTTTACAGTCAGGTGTCTTGCTTCAGTAGTGCTCTGAATAGTGTATAGTGCGTGCAATACTTCCCAAAATGAATAGTGCGTGTTATACTTAATTAATATGCATAATTAATTACCTGGCAGGATATATTAGAGCACATGTAGGTACATTATTAACATCCCTCAGTTCCTGAGGTTATTAATCAGTCCACACAAGTCTGCTGGATTTCGCAGTATGTCCTGTGTGAAATATGGATATTGTATACTCCATATGTCTGAAAAGTATTCACTTTGGGGGACAGTATTGTGTTAAGAGAATATTTTATGTATTTGCAGAATACAGCCGTTTTGAGTCTAAGATCCACGACTTGAGGGAGCAGATGATGAACAGCAGCATGAGCTCTGGATCTGGATCCCTGCGCACCAGTGAAAAGCGCTCCCTCTATGTCAGGTAACCACCTAATTATGTTGAGCCATTCAAATGCTAAGATTTCATTTATTCACAACAGAACTACAGTGTGTGTTGGAGATAGCAGGCATCAATGCTGACAGCATTTTCTGTCCTTCTCTTTGGTATAAGTCTTTTTTGTTGTTGTTGTTGTTGTTTCCTTTTTTCCTCAGGGCCAATTATTACAGTTTGCTTTCTCTTCCTTGGTTCTCCTTAGACCAGAGTTGAGCTATATTTCACAGACACAAACATGTTCCAAAAGAAATTAATAAAAAACAATAAAACAGTCCTTGAAGTGGACAAATACATCTCAGCTCGGTTAGTTGGCAGTGCTAACATGGTTAGATGTCATCCAAAATTTCCAGTAGAAGTCATGTGTTCATGTGTCTGTAGTTCTGCCTTGATGAAAATGTACATTTACTCATAAATTTTGGACGTATTGGTGACAGATCGCAAATTGGAGAAAGAGTGATATTGTAATATTAATGATAATGATTGCATGTAACTCACATCAATTTGATAGCTTGTTGAAATTAAGGCTACTAAAGAATGCACATTTATTTTGGCTATGAATTTAAATCAGTTTGGTTGCTAGTTATAACGTCCCCCCAGTTAGCTTAGTTTTGCTCAGTTTGCTTCAGTAAATAACTACAAAAAATAAAATATTTGTCAGTTTGTGAAAGTGTGAGCTTTATTCCTGTTACCATAATGGTAATATCATGCGCACACACACACACACACACACACACACACACACACACACACACACACAGTCTCAGATTTGTAGAGAGACGCTTAAGGATTTCTATCCTCACATGTTTGCTCTGTAAATGCACCAGAAATAAAATCTGATGAAATTGTGTACATTCTTGTTCCAACTTTCCTGTCCCCTTTTTTTTTTCTACAAAGGCCACAAGGTCTCACAAGAAGGCAGTAAAGTTTGTAGTCAGGTTGAAACTTGTAAGTCTGAAAGGCAGTGTTTGTTTATTAGTATTTAAATGTGTGAACAATAGCAGTTTTATGTTTCAGAGTAGGCAGTTGTCATCATGAATTTTTCCCCCACAAACTGTTGTATTCAATTTAAGGTGATTTTTGTAGTGTTCAAGGATGATATTGAGGCTCCACATGAAATAGTGGCACCTTACTTTAATGGCTCTGTCTACCTGTCTGTTCAGACTTTCTTTTCTTTTCTTTGAAAAGCTTTTAAAAATGTGACAGGACAATACAGATTGTACTGTAATTTGTGCTGCGTTTAAAATGACTTATTCTTCAAGATTGGCAGTGACAGTTAATTCATTTTGTACTTGGTCATAGATTTAAGTGTCCCAACCAAAATGTTTGATTTGCCAAATCTTAGGTTCCATATACAATGTCTGTTTCAGTCAGCTCGGCTCTTAAGGGTTGACAGTCTTTTACACACAATCTGCACATGTAATTTCCTACCAAAGAATCTGTGCCTTCCCCACACTGCAGATCATGTTTAATGCATATTTAATATTTGCAGTTTACTTTTGAGCCAGCTTCAACTAAAGATTAGATTATAGACACCCTACACCAGCATTTCTCTCTGGGCCGGGGACTGTTACAGGAGCCTTGCTTCTGCACCAATCAAAACGTTCAGCATTCCTACCATAGACAAAGACACGTCACATAGAATTTGGACAGAGATTGCTGGCCGAATCTCGACTGTAACCCAGCATCAACAGGAGAGAGAACTCGGCCATTCCGTAGTTAAATAATGCCTCACTGATGAATGATTTTCAACTGTGATGTGACACAGTTCTCACATTTCTTGTGACAAGAAGCTCATAGATCAGATATATATTATAGTGTTGAAAGTGGAGGCTATACTGTTTCAGAACATATTGATGTACACCAGAGGTGTCAAATTGTATCAAAAAAGGGCTGGTGGGTCCACAGGTTTTCGTTTCAAATAAAAAAAGAGCGCACCTGATTAGAGTCCAAGTGCTCCTGATTGTCTGGAATGCAAACCTGCAGCCACACTGGCCCTTTGTTGAAACTCCTGATGTACATAGAGGTTTCTTAATGTTCCATTGTTAAAATAATCTAAAAATATTGATGCGCAAATCATAGTTCCTTATTGAGATGAGTGGTGGTCTCAGCTCCAAGCAGGAGCCACCATGGCCTGTTTTCAGACTGATACATTTAAACTGTATGTAGTAAGATATGCAACCGTAAACCTGATGTTAACAACAAAATGCATAACCATTACGAATTTCCATTGGGCAAAGTTTTTTACTGTTCCTCTCTAATGAATTGTTCATGTCATGATAAGGAGGAATGGGAGGTTTGGGTGGGAGTATTAGACTACTATTGATGGAGCGTTGCAAAATTTCTATATTAGTCAGTTCAAACACAGACACCACTGGTGAATGGAAGATTGGATGCTTCTAGGGTGGTGTCTAAAATGGCAGTTGTTTTGGAGTGCTTAAGAGGCTGACAGCTATGACAACTATGCTTGCAATGAATAGGAAGGATAATACAGTTAAGCATTTCTAAGGTATTCATGTTCAATACAAATTACGTAGCAGTTCTCTCTGAATTGCATTTTTTCATTCTGAAATCTGCGTGGAACCCTAGCAAAAACACTGACCTAATGAAGTGTGCTCTTTTTTTAAAAATTGAATTTGAAATGAAACATCCTGGGATCTTGCACTACACAATTAAGTTGATGCTGAACTTGCATGAACACCCATAACCAGATAACAAAACGGTCGTAGAGGTAAAGTGTCTTGCATACTGCTGTTGTTTGTACGGACTAGGGATGCTTCAATCAGGATTTTTGTCACCGATACCAAGTACCGATTTTTTGTGTAAGGGATCGGCCGATACTGATGCTGATTCTGATCCTTCATGTTTATATAACTGATATGTAAGCTCTCTGATCACCATACATTTTTTCAGATAAAGAAATACTATAAAAGTTTCCTTTGTTGTGTGTGAGTGTGTGTGCAGGTTCTCTCCTGTTGTGTGTGTGTGTGTGTGTGTGTGTGTGTGTGTGTGTGTGTGTGTGTGTGTGTTTGTGTGTGCATATTCTCTCTTAT
>JBBMFX010000030.1:1039222-1063686 GCA_037832545.1 Rhabdalestes septentrionalis
TTAAGAAGGCTGGCAAATATTTTTTCAAGAAAAGTAACATTTCTGCTTTGTCTGCTCCTCTTTGCATCCACAATGTTGGTGGCTGCACTAAAAGGTCTCTCACTGTCCACACTCGTACTAGGAGAGAAACTTGGTTGCTCGTGTTGAATTTGGAAACTTCTACCTTGCATATTAGGCATGTAGCCGTTCTGCTAGTATTGTTTTCCAAAGAGAAACAAACGCCAAATTGCGGACATACTGCTAATGCTAAGCGCTAGCAAAAAATAACTCGCATGCAGCCCCACTCTGCCTAGTGTTACAAGAGAGTCTGTCACTTTAAGAAATTGCATGCTGGGGGATGTCGTTTTTAGGGGCTCAGGGCGAAAGTTTCTCTGCCTCTTTATACTTTCGTGGCCGCTTGTTCATAGGGTCCTGTTATTTTTCTGTCGAAGGAAAAATAAAAGGCTCCCTTTCTGAAGAAAGGAAGCACAGACCTCACTCCCCGTGAAATCTAATTTTTTGGATCTTTCCAGTTGCCGAGTGAACGAGCGAGGGACGCCGGTTAGCAGCTTTTTCAGCGTGTGATGGAGTTTGGCTGGAGAAAATATGATCCCATTTACGTGGTAACGGTTCATGTTTAGAACTAAATACTTGCCGATCCAAGTACCTTCATTTTTGCCAGAATCGGCGAGTATTTCCCATCCCTACTCACATCTCACAACATGGAACATCTCATTAGTTGTGAATGAACCATACAAAGCTCAAGAAAGAACATCAGACTCCTAAATGTACAAAAATGTATTACATTATATCACTATTAGTTTAAATAAAACATTTTAAATTACAGCAGTCTGTTTGCATTCTTGATATTGCTGTTGATCTGACAGGCATTGGAAAAGTGAACGTGAAAGTAAACATTCTGTCAGACATGAACACACCACTGCACACAGTGTGAAGAGCACGAAATTCTTCCTCTACATTTAACCCATTCACCAAGTAAATAAATGGGCAGCTTGGAACACAGTGGCCGGGGAGCTGTGTGTGATGATGGTACCTCTGATGTACCACTAGCAGTCTTGGGATATTTCAAGCATTAAGTAATTTACTGAAATGTCAAAGGAGTCCCTTGCAGTGTCTCACAGTCAAGGTTCAAGGTTCGAAGTGACTTTATTGTCATCAGCAGCTGTGTACATGTATAAAGTAAGATTTCTCCATGGAGCACGGTGCATCATATAGCAACATACAACATATAACAGAGTGCAAGTTACAACAAACAGAGGACAACAGACATACAATAAAAAGTCAGCAAATGTGGACATTGCATAAATCTTCTGGGGTTATGAGTATTGCGCTATAGGTATGACAACAGGACACTACAATAAAAATAAAAAAAATAGACAATGTAGCAGCATACAGTAATCTGAGTGAGAAAATGTTTACCAGAAACTTTAAATATTGCACTACATTCACATTATTGCAAATGAACATATGTTGCACTAAAAAAACTGCAGTGAGTAAGTGTAGAATTATGACAGTGACTGGTTGTTAGGAACCTGTCCTGGCAGTAAAGTGCAGGTGCAACAAAGTATAGACATTTTAAGCAGTATGGATAGTGAACATTGATGTAGTTAATAACATAATTTGAGGTAGTTGTTTGAATAAGTGAGGTAGTTGAAAGGTGCTGGTCAACCAAGACCTAGTCATTTACATGCATTTATATGAGTTTGTATGCATATAAATGTGTGGGGTGTACCGATTCGTCCTTTTCAGTTCCTCCTCCCAGGGCCAGCATGTTCCACTCACCGAGCCGGCTATGGGTTCCCACAGACATTTACATTTACGGCATTTAGCTGATGCTCTTATCCAAAGTGACGTACATCAGTACTTAAGTAGTCAACGTCTTTACCTCAGACCTGTAAACTATAAGTCAATATCCACAATTCAACCAAGAATCTGCACACTTGGTACACCTAAACAACACCTATCAAATGTAACCTAAACAACACCTGTCAAAGGAAGTCAATAGTTAGTGTTTTTTGTTTGTTTGTTGTTTTTTAAGTGATCAGCAAGTGAAGTGAGACTAATGAGACATTGTTAGTCACCAAGGTGCCCTTGAAGAGGTGGGTCTTCAGGCGGGGCTTGAAAATGGCAAGAATCTCAGCACATCTGATGGCAAGAAGGAGTTCTTTCCAAAACTGTGGGGTCGAGACTGAGAAGACTCTTGATGTGTGCCTCCCTCTCCTTTGAGCAGCGGAGGCTCTAGACGAGCGGTGCTTGAAGCCCTGAGAGGACAAGAAGAGATACATTGCTCGATCAGGCTGTTATGTATGGGGGTGCGAGACCGTTCATGGCTTTGTAAGCAAGTGTTAGGGACTTGAACCTAATACGAGCAGTTACAGGAGCCACTGAAGGTTCTGTTATAAGGGTGTGGTGTGAGTGAACTTAGGAATGTTGAAGACTAACCTTGCGACTGCATTCTGAATCAGTTGAAGTGGTTTAGTTACCTTCTGCAAAGTGTGCTGTGCCTTTGGTTAAGGTCTATTCTTCTTTCACATGCGGGACATGCCTGTTCAGGCAGGAGGAACAGACTTCCATTTCTTTGTTCTCGCTTTTTATTTCAAATAAATAATTAAAATAAAGGGCATGATGGTCGAAAACAAAAATAAAGGAAACCTAAACAGGGAGAACAGACAAACAACTGTGACACAAAACAGGGCTTTAAACACATCACAAGCTCAAAACTGCTGATAACCCAGTTAGACTCAAAGTCCCTTTTACAAAAGTGGCCTCTAGCACCTGCTGACTGGAAATGTCACAGTTTTGTACTTTTCCTTTCTCATGATTGTCATTGAGTTTGTTAAAGGTTTAAAGACCCTGGTGGGTAACTCTGTGCATGTTTGTCATAAACATGCATGAGTTAAATGAATCATAAATTTGATCAGGGGCGTCGGAAGCATTGATAAAGTGAGGGGAACGCCTGGGGGCGGGGTTTGGACATGGGGGGGGTTTGGGTGCTCCGCGTCCAACTCACGGCATGCAGGTGAAAAGACAAGCTGCTTGGATTTCCAGCGGTGTGTGTATTCTTCTATTGATTTAGTGAGGGGGTGATGTCCCCCTTTGGTTGAATGGCGATGACGCCCATGAATTTGATGCATATCCATGCTGGTTGTACAATATTTATTTATGAACTTGGTAAAAGTGGAGCAATTTAAATTGTGTTTTCCTGCACAAGAAGTACCTCAAAAGTAACATAATTTATATTTTTATATACATTCAGGGTATTGTTTTAATTTCTTTTTTATTTTTGGAGTTACTTCATTGGTTGTAATTGTCAATCATGGCCCACATTGATCACTCCCCTTATGTCACTGAGTAGGACGTGCACATGCAGGTCGTCTCATGGTGCAGCTTTGTTCACACTATAAAATAAGCCATAAAACTGAGAGATGCAAAGTTATCACATCATTGTAACTTCTTAAAGGTTTTTTGCCTCACATGGGTTACAGGTTAATTGCTGTTTCAGTTGTATTTTCCATAACTTTCTACTTCCGCTGTGCTGCCTTAACATAATTTTTCCCTCTTTGCAGATGTCATTCAAAGCCTGTGAAATAAATATTTTTTATGTTTATATGTGCTGGCAAATAAGTATCTCCAGCTATGATAAATATCCTCTCTTGAGGTTTAAACAGGTCAGAATAGTTAGAGAAAAGAGTTAGGCCTGAGCTACAGGCATTAAAACTGTGTGAGTGAGTGGACTTTACAAATATTCACAGGTCTTAAATAATTTATGACTGGCTTTTTATTCAACAACAAGCTGTCAAAGAGACTCCCATCCCTCAGAATCTCACTGGCTTATTCAGCAAACAGGAAGTGACAACTGACAGGGCAGCCTGGGCAGACAGGGCACCGGGGAGCCAGATGTGACAGGGGAGCCTGTCAGAAGGCTTTTCTCTCATTTTTAATGAGATTCTCATCTCTTGATCGAGCCCAGGTCAGGAGCGTGAGCTGCTTCACCTCATCTCTCTCCATTATTCCTGCTGGCAGGCGTAACATGCCGTGCGTGAGCCAACTGCCGTCAAACACATGTCCCACGTCTTCTGTGAAACTGCAGCTCTTCCGGTAGGCTTCCCTCAGAAGGCTTGCTCCCAGTGGTATGGCATCGTAATGGTGTGTATTGTTCCATTTTTGCTGCTGAGCTTTTCAGACCACTGAGCATTTTTATATCCTGTAGTTGGAAAATGGGACATCACATTTTGATTCAGACTTTGCGTATTGGAGCGTTGATTAGCACACTTCCTATTAGTGGTTGGTAAATTAGCTATTTGCCAGAACAAGTATTTTTGCTTCAGTGGCAGGCAGGAGCAGGAAAGCAATTTTCATCGAATTTCTCTCTATATGGCAATAGAAGAGTGCATTTAGTGCCCAAGTATAAATCAAATGCAAATTAGCTTAGATGAAATGAATAGGAAAGGGAACTCGGGCTGAAATTAGACAGCTATTAAAGGAAGCTGTTCTTGGCTTTTACATAGAGCCTAGTGAGATTTAATTAAAACACCTTTCTCTCAGAACCTTAAAGATTTGTAATATCATATAATATGTTGACTGCCTTAGTATGCCATGTAAAACATAAATCAGCTATAAATGAGACTGTGTAATCACAAGAATTACCCTAACAATATTTTCATAAACAAAACAGTTTTTAAACTGTAAGGAAAAAAGTGAATCATACTGTACTAAAAATCTTTTAATTTTTCCATTCTGAATATTCCATGTGGCTTCTAAAATGAGTTTGTAATGGAATTTCATTTACAAAAATAGCAATGTTGAACATGTGGAATTGCTGAACCTTTACTGTATTTGTTTAGTGAATAACAGGTTAACTACTGGGTAAATTTAATCTGCTCCTGGAGTAGAATTTTTTAATGTAGTTTATTCCTCATTACACTGAATGTTTCCACTGCATAAAAATGCCACTGTTTAAAAAGATCATCAGATCTCTAGTGATTAAAGTCTAAAGTTTTATATTTTGGATTATTCTTCTCTAAGCTAGACTGATGCACTGAACAGAAAAACGAGAGAGACCTGGCCTTTTATACACTGTAAAATTAAGTCAGGGAAACAATTTTTAAGCAACCTGAAGCAAAACTACAAGTGGTATTTATAATAAAAGGGTAATGGGCTTGACAACAGAAATAAGAACAAGACACAGGTAAACAGGATAATAGTCTGGTCAGAAGCAGGGCTAAGACAAAAACCTCAGACTTAAAATGGATACAAAACCACATGGCTAGCGTGAACAAAGGCACATGAAGAACATAAACAACAGGTGGATGACAAAAATGACAAAAAGCCAAAAACAGGGAAAGACGGGGATAGGATAAGAGAATCCCCCTCTAAGAGCGCAGCTCCTGGGGCACAAAAATAAACTCAGAATTCAGCCAAGAGGGGAGGTCTGTGTCCAAAGACAGAGGGTAAAGGGCAGGACAGAGGGACTGGACAGAAGATGGTATATCGTGCAGGAAAGGGGACTGGACAGAAAATAGGACACCAGGCAAAACAGGGTTTGGGTATAAGTTGGACAGAGGAAGGACAGGGAGATGGTAGTTGAAGTGGAGATTGGACAGAGATGAGACATGAGACTGCACACTAGGGCATGACAACTGGGACAGGATCTTTAACCAGAACTGTGATGGCAACAGGAATCACAACTTGAACATTGACATCAACTGTTGGCATGGTGGTTATAGATCTGCCTTTGTGATTGTAAATTTCTGGGTTCAAGAAATTCAAGGAATGTCAATGGCATCTATGCTTCACTTGGGTGAATGGGTTAAATACAATTTCACAATGTTCACACTGTGTGCTATGCTATGGTGTGTTCATGTATGACAAATGGCCACTTAAATTTACAGACAGGGAGGTGGTGGGACGGTGGTGACCTTTTCAGCAGGCACAGGGACATTATACAGATCCATGGAACAGACAGAGAGAAAGGGGTCCATGGTCTGGGGGATGGTTGGACAGGAGAGAAGAATTTAGGGGCAGAAAGAGATTGAGATATATAGATTGAGAAATAGATAGAGGATGACATGAAAGACTTACGAGACCTACGAGTAGATGGAAAGTGAACTGATTGGGTTACGAGTGAATAGGATAGTGTTGAAGCCATGTCTAGGGCTCCAACAGGTAAGGTTGTCACATCTTGGGGAGTCCTACTGATATGATCACAGGAATGTTAGGAGGGGCAGAACCACGAGGCAGGGCTAGCTGCAGGGCAGAACCAAAAGGACGGCTTCTAGGCTTGACTAGGAATTGGGGCTGCTGGCTAATAAGGGCCAGAATACTGGGGAGTCGGTCTGGAGATTCTGCCTGGAGCACAAGGAGGTGCTGGTGACACAGGACTAGGCGGCTGGGGATCTAGGTAGGAAGTTCTGTCTGAAGAACTGGGTGCCAGAAATGACTTGGGACCATCTAGTACAACTGGGGCGCCAGCAATGACTTTGGTGGCACAAATATAGCATTGGCTGCTGCTACTGGAACATGAAGCTCAGGGTTTGGGTGATTTGTCTGCAGCATCTCCACAGCCCTTATTCCTTTACCATTTTTGGGGGGTGAAAGACAGGAGGAAGACAAAACATAACAAAAATACGTGGGAAAATCCAGGGAGATTGTTGCAAAATCAGTGAAATTGTTTTTTTTTTAAAGAAAAGAATGGAATATAAAAGTATGGAAATTAGAAGTGAATTTTTAAGCTGCAGTGACCATCAAAATTCAAGATTCAATATTTTTATAACAATGTAAATGGCAAATCATTGTTATAGTAATATTTTATTACTTTATAATGTTCAGATACAATTTTAAGCTACATTTACATTCAGCTGGAAGAAATAGGACATTTAATGTTTTCAAGGTCATTGTTCACTTAACAAAAATAGGCAATATATTTTCAGTGTATGTAGTGTGTTCTACATGGCTCAGATTCATTGTATTAAGATTCTTAATGTAGTGCCACTTCTTTTATAATATTATTAGAGACTGTATAAGAAAAGGTCATGCTTCCTTCATTAATGAGATATGTACTTTAGTTTTATGTTTTTAAATCGTTCTGCTCTTGCACTCTTCAGTGAGACTCATGACACTACAAACTGAGCATCTTCCTTACACAGAGCTTTTTTTTCTACCCCCTGAATCTCTCTCTTACACTTTGTCTGTCTCTCTGACAAACACAAACATTGATTACTTTCCTACTATCTGATTTTTTTTGCTCAAGACTAGTGTTAATTTTGTCGACTGAAAGTCTCATCGTTTTAGTCTAGTTTTAGTCAAAAAAGAACTCAAGGTATCTTAGTCAAGTTTTAGTCGACTAAAGGTCTCGTCATTTTAGTCTCGACATTAGCGTTGCCATTCGTTTTTATCCACTTCACAACTTCATAGCCAACTAGCAAGTCTGGTATAATGGCTGTAAAATGAAACCTGCATAATGTATGTGCCACAACACCATAGCTAACTGGTTTATTTAACATTAGAGTGTAAATTCCTAAAATCAGCATTAGTTTATGAGACGTTCATGTAACTTACCTTAATGTGTGGGTGGTTAGCCTTTAGATGATGCCTCAGGTTGGTGGTGTTCTTCCCTGATATTTTATGTCCGCAGTGCTTCCTGTCAGTTATAATGACACATTCTGACTTTTTTTTCAATGTCATTGTATGTAAAATGCGACCAAATATCGAGCCTCATCCTTCTACCTAGCATTTCGTCTGCGCGCGCTCGAGTCTGGCAGAAATCTCTGGTGTTTGCTCCTGTGTTGTTGCTGCATGTAGCTTCGTGTTGCATCCAGAGGCAGGCAGCAGCAGCACAAACTCATTCGCAATATTTTGATTTTGAAACTCATGATTTAAAAAGTAGAGAAGATTGTAGACGAAATTGAGGAGAGATTTTATATTAGTTTTTATTTTTTTCATCTCGTCTTTTTTTCGTCAACAATAATGCATGTTAATTTAGTCTCAGTCAGCATTTTTGGACACTGTTGCAGTCTCGTCATCGTCTCGTCTTAGTCATGGAAAAGAAGGTCGTTGACAAACATATTTCGTCTCGTCTGACGAAATTAACACTAGTTTGATGTTATACATTTTTGGCATTCATAATGCGGTGATCATATGGATTCATGCTTTTAAAAGCTTTTGAATAGTCGTTTTGTTGCTGTCCAGTTAATTTTATAGATAAAGGAATGACATGCAAATCTGTTAGAGGACTTTTTCCAAATCAGCTTTGTGTGGGATGAACATTTTTGAACTAAGTTTGTTACTTTTAAATTACAGTAGAGTTGCAAGTCCAGTGTAAGGCAGGCAAAATACTTTTTTAGTCTTTGGTGATTGGCAATGTATGAAGAAAAAAAACTGATCTTAAGTCTCTTTCTGAATCAGAATTTTATAGTCAAATTGGATTTGGCAGTTTAATATGATATTATATCTGAAAATAAGAAAAAGCTTTTGCACAATTTTCATTAATGTTTTTGACCACATTAAAATAGTCAGATATGACTGTGTCATGGAAATCCAGAAAAGGCTGTTGGCCCTAATTTTAGGAGATCATGAGTTTGATCCCTGGTGGTGCTGCAGCCATTTGTGGCCAGAAGTCAAGGAAAGCGTGCTTGGTTTTGCAACAATCACTCAGACTGCTGTTATCCAGCACAAGTGTCTGTTAGTTTACATAACAGAATTAGGAATCAGTGATTTCATTCTTGTGCGTTTTACCATATAAATACCTAGTTTTAACTGCAGTTTGAAAAGATGTGTCTGATCACATGACCTGTAGGAAACCCTTGTTTGCCTTCATCCTTCCAGTGTTGGTGGTCTCGTGTGATTGGGGAAATTCCAGCTAGTGGGTTGAGTTAGAGGGAACTAAATTGGGCAGAAATAAAATTCGGTTAATAAATAATGAAAGATTTGAACTGCTGCATAAAACGACGTCTTGTGTTCAACAGTAAACGCTTATAATGATGCTGCTTTATTTATTTTTAAGCATATTAAATCGTATGTGTATATGAATAAATACATGAAATAGTTGCAGTGTAAGATTTGAAATCTGTTAGTTACACATATTTTCTTCGGCCACTTTATCCTCTACAGCAAACAGCAACTAGGTCCAAAGTGAACAATCAACGTTCTCATTGAGCCTTGACAAGCCATGGGAGAGTATAAGTTGTTGTCCACATTATTGGGAAAAGTGGTGAATAGGAACTTCAGGTCTTGTTAATGATAAAGCCAGACTTTGAAAATATTTGCAAAGAGAGTTTGAATGAGAAGGCTGCTGTGGACAGCTTTGGATAGCGATACTCATTTCTTCTTCAGTTTAGTGGTCCTGCATCCGCTTGCTCGGTTTAGTGGTCCTATGTGAAAATGTTGACATTAGCTTTGTACATTTATTGTACATATAATGCCGATAATTGCAAGCCAGGCTTCTTCTGAGACCTGGTTATAGATAGCCAGTTCACCAACCACCCTACATTAAGCTTCAGGTTCTCTCTTCAGTTAGGCTAACTGGCTAACTACTAGCACATGTTGTCACAGGTACTAATTATTTTAGTTTATGTAAGCAAACCTAAAACAGTATTTAATTCACCTTATTTATGATTTCTCATAAAGCAGCTAAATATTAGATTGGCAAATCTAATTGGCAGAAAACTGCTTTAAATGTCACGTAAATACCCAGTGTCTGTAATTTACCATGTGAAATAAAAATGTACAGAAGGAGTTGGTGTAATTTGACTATTCTTTTTTTTTTTATCTACAGAAGGGCAAGAGGATACTATTTTATCCTATGAGCCAGTGACCCGACAAGAGAGTAAGTAGTCAGTGGTCAGTGCAAAATGATTTTCCAATAGTCTTTGTGTTCCATCTTATCTATATATTCTTTTAATGCTATTCTTAGTCCACTACACGAGGCCTGTTATCATCTTGGGCCCAATGAAGGACAGGGTAAATGATGACTTGATTTCAGAGTTCCCTCATAAGTTTGGATCCTGTGTTCCACGTAAGTATACTGAATGTGCTGAGTGGTAAACATTGTTTCTTTCAAAACTGTGTGCATTTGTCGATGTTGAATTTGGGTGATAAAACATTTCCCACCCAGATACAACTCGTCCACGGCGAGAAAATGAAATGGATGGGCAGGATTACCACTTTGTGGGCTCAAGAGAGCAGATGGAAAAAGATATTCAGGACAACAAATTCATTGAAGCAGGCCAGTTCAATGAGAATCTCTATGGGACCAGCATTCTCTCTGTTCGGGCAGTGGCTGAGAGGGTTCGTATAAACTACTGCATATTCATTTAACCCTCCTGTCGTGTTCCTGTTCAAACACTCATAAAAATTGTATTTTACATCCGATTGCCTCAAGGCTATAAGATATCCTCCACACTATGCACTTGAATATATAAAAGTGATGATCACCTCTTTCATTGAACTTTGTGTGTTTTAATCGACTTTGTTACACCTGTGGTGTTCCCAGTCAAAAGTGACGGCCATAGGAAATGAATACATCAGGCTATATACATCAGACAAAATAAAAAACATCCCCATACACACCTCACACTCTCACTCACTCACACACACACACACACACACACACACCCACTCCCACTCACTCTCACATTCAGACTGAGCAATGTCTTTTGCAGGTGCACATCCCATGTTATGTGCCGATCCTCCCACATGAAACAACCCCCAGAAAGAAAGAAAAAAACGCAGTATCATATCCTCACACAGACATGTGAACACGCATCTTTTAATGACTTTTGGGCCTCTTCCCCATGTGAATCACTCCTTCCAGGCTCATCAATGTATCATCTTCACACAGACCCCATATACATAGCCTGATGTTTGCCTTGTCCATTCTGAGCACAATCAGTAGGCGACTGACTAAGTGGTTATCTGGCGAAGAGTTTCTGGTCCAGGTTTTTGGACATAATGAAGAGGGCACTGAAACTGAACCAGAGATAGAGGAGGATGTCTAGGAAGTGGAAGACAACACAGATGTTGATACATACTTTGAGGAGACTGACCAGCCAACCGAGGGAGAGGTACCTGAAGAACAGGCACCTGAGGAGACATTGCAGTCCAAAAGTGGACACTTGCTCTGGTCTTCATCACCCCAGGACAGAGTACATACAATTGGGGTAGATACACCTGGAGTACATACACCTGTGGCACTGTTCCACAACATCCTTGGTGTGTCTGCTTTCAACGCATTTGTAGTGTGGACAGGCATCAACCCAACCTGCAGTCAGGGAAATAGTTTCAGGAGGAGAATTTTCTTGGCAGAGCTGGGCAAAATTAAATGGTGCCATCACATTCCCTCCACACCAGCCTCTGCCAGTCTGGTATGGAGTGTGCAGGCCCCAGCCCCAGCCACTGCCCTGGCTGCCTCTAGAGACAAACAAAAACAGCCTGAGATGCTATAAATTTGATACCTATGTTTGCAAAAGACCACTTGCGTCTGAGTGTCACATGCCACTCATGCGCACACACACACACTAACACACATATACAAACACATGTTCACTTCATGTTGAGTCTGATCTTTGGTTTTCATTTACAAGTTCATTTTTGTATTTTCACTGCATTAATTTTATGTCTAATTCTATAAATTCATGTTAAACACTACTTTTAGACATTGTTCCAAGCTAAAGGATGCTGAATATAAATTTGGTGCTGAAAATGTTTTTTAAGGGCAGACCAGTCAATTTTGACCGGGAACACTAAAGTAAGGGCCGGGAAGTGAACACGACAGGAGGGTTAAACATTCCAGATTATTTTAATACTATTATTTCTACTTGAGCTGCTACAAGGCTGTCATTTTTATTTGTGTAATTGTGTAAAAATTATTTATTCATATTGTAGGGGAAGCATTGCATCCTGGATGTGTCTGGAAATGCTATAAAGCGACTCCAACAAGCACAACTCTATCCGATTTCCATTTTCATCAAGCCAAAATCCATTGAAGCCCTAATGTAAGTTTCAAGCTAGCAGAGTGTGTGTGTGTGTGTGTGTTTGTTTCTGTGTCTCACTATCTAAAAAAAAATAAGGTAAATTTCTTAGTAGAATGTAAAACAATTATAAACTAGTTTCTGCTCCACCTCCCAGATTACTTCGTAGTTTCCTGTTACAGTCTGGTCCATCTGTTTTTCTAAACCATTTGTTGTGCTCTACATTTTGGGTGTTGTCCAGGAGGGAAAAAATGGGGTTGGGAGTGAAATGAATGATTTTGAATAGTTATCATGGTTCTAGTGCCCATGCCTTGTTACAATGTCCAGGTGTGGGATATATTAATTAACAAGTGAACTATCAGTTCTTAACTCGATCTTTTAGTCATTGGAATATGGGCAAATGTATGGGCAAGTTAGCTTGCGGCACCTCTGAGGTTCCCTTCAGCAAGGTGCCATCCCCACACACTGCCCCCGGGCTCTGTGTTCCTGGCTGCCCAATGATTCACTTGGTGAATAGGTGAAATTCACGAGGAAGAATCTCACGCTGTCCATTCTGTCATACATGAACACACCACAGTGTGGTCACTTAACACCAGTTTGATCCACAGAAAGGCTACTGTAGCACAGATTGCTGACAGAGTGCTTGCTGGCTATGATTAAATGGTGTCGGAACACAGTGCATTGCAGCTTGCTATTCTGATACGCACAGACAATCAGAGTGCCAGTGATGACCCCTGTTCACCACCAAGAGTGCCTGTAAGAGGCACATGAGCATCATTACTTGATTGGAGAAAAGTGGAAGCTGGTGGCCTGCTCTAAAGAATTATGGCCAGGTAGATGTGCGGACCACACCTGAATAGAAGATGTGCTATGGGAGGAAGCAAAACTGGTAGAAGCCATGTGATGCTCTGACTATTGTTCTCCTTGGACCTGGCATTTATGTGGATGTTGCATTGACACGTAGCACCTACCAAAACTTTGTAGATCAAGTACATCTTTTAATGGCAATTTTATTCTTTAAAAGCAATGACTACAGTCAGCAAGATGATGTGTTTTTCACATTGCAAAACTGTCGAGGAATGGCTTGAGGAACGTGACAACGAGTTCAAGGTGTTGATTTAGCTTTTAAACCCCTCAGATTTCAAGCAAGCATCAGCGGCGTATAATGGATAAACTAGTCTGATCATCGGAGACTTCAGTTTATTCAACACATTCTATTTTGATTTTACTCCTCTATAACAAACTTACAATTGATACTATAAGAACTGCTATTTTTTTCTTTCCTCACAATTGTTTATTGGTCATTTTTTTATTGGAAATCCTTGTTCATTTTTTTGTGACGTGTCGATTATTTTTCATTTTCAGTGCCTAGACACAGTCTTAAAATGTAAGAAATCCTAAAAAAATACCTAGTTTATATTTGTTTTGTTTGTTTTTCAGGGAAATGAATAAGAGGCAGACATATGAGCAAGCCAATAAAGTCTTTGATAAGGCTATGAAGCTTGAACAGGAATTTGGAGAGTATTTCACAGGTAACTTTGATAGTACTATATATACATACAGCAAAATCTGAGCACTTTATCGTTATGAAAGAATTGAAATTTTCTTAAGGTATTTAGATTTTGACTCACACAGAAGCTGTAATATTTACCAAAATGCATAACCTGGTTGGATTTTATCTGTTCACAGCCATAGTTCAGGGTGACTCACTAGAAGAGATCTACAATAAAATCAAACTGATCATCGAGGAGCAGTCAGGCCCTTACATCTGGATCCCGTCCTCAGAAAAACTCTGAGCTTGCAGCCTCCACTCCTGTGCTTGTGTGCGGAGACCTATCCCAACCCAAGCCCTGCTCCATCCCAAGTCCTCTCCTTCCCTTTTTTCTGATATGTTTCATATCAAGTTTTAGTGTCATTATGTTACTCTCAAATGAAAAGTCTTATCACCATTACTGTGACTGTGCACACCCCTGCATGAGTTTCTCAGCAAATTCATTCAAGACTGGAAATGCTGTTCCAAATGAATTTTTTGTCATGTAAAACAAAAAGGGAAAATGAATGAATCCTTTGTGTGTTTGGATGGACTTGGGAGGAGAATGCCTCAAGTTTAAAGCGTGGGGCCTGGGATTTAAAGACATTTCTTGGACATGGACACTGAAATGCTGGAACCCCTGTATACGTTCCTTGTCACATTATAAAGAGGAAGATACTGGGCAAAGACCAATAAGGTTTTCTACAAGGACTAAACACAGATCAAACCTGCTGAAGGTACTGTTAATGGAGTCGTGATCATGTTTATAGAAATTTAGTGGAGAAACTTAGAAACTGGTGATCTTCAGTAATCACAAGGCAGTCCGCTTCTTGGTCAGCTACCGCAGCCAATTGTGGCACAGGTGGTAGAGATGCCATTGATAGCAGAACAAATGGAATCTGGGGTATGAATCTATACATTTATATTACTGAAATCACATGGTAAATAAAAATCCTATGGAGTGATTTTACTACATAATATTAAATACTATGGTACACATTTTACACTAGAATTGTCTACTTGGAGGGCTGTTAGAGTTCATTTATTTGTCTTTGGGTTTTTGTGGTTTCTCTTTCTTGTGGTTTTTAGCTGCTCTGTATTAAAGAAGGAAGTGGAGGGGTGTAATTGGGCTCTCTGCAGAACACCAAACTGCCTTACAATTAATAAAAAATTATGTGGAATTTCAGTCATTTTGGGGGAAGCTACAAATTACTCCTCTGATCTGGTCTTAATGAAAGACTCAAAACAGTTCAGTGTATTGAGTTTGCTACTACTTTTAGGAGGCCTAACTTGTGAGTGCAATAGACTTAAGTGTCTTAACCTTGTTAAAATCCTTTTTTTCTCTCATTACTTTTATCTTAAGGGACTTCTTTCTGAATTGATTTTGGCAGCCAAAGCTTCCCTGAAGTTGTTGAGCAGCAGACAGCCCATTTGCACTTTCTCTGCCTTCCAAGACTCTTCTCTTCAGACTGAACGGAAACATGGTACTGTCCTGTAAGCTGCTTGACAAGGCAGCTTTAAAACGGGTAGAATCAAGACAATAATTGTATTGGATGTTCATCTAAACATTAAAGAGTCGGTAGAGCCTGAACAGGCTTCATTTCCCCAGAAATCAAAAATGTTTTGATTAAAACCATCATGCATTATTTTAAATAATTTTTTCTTTTTCTTTTGTTTATTTTTGGGCTGATGTTTCTGTACTGTGTAGAACCTTGTGCCAGAGGCGAGCTTAGTAAGCTCAGGAGTCTGATGCTTGGATATTATCATAGAGTGGTGGCAATCACAGTGTGATGGAAAACAGTTACTCTTAGTAGAATATTTTAAGGGATGGAAATACTTCTCACTGAGCACCTAACATAAATATACTTCCGTATTTGCAAGATTTCTTGTCTTTCTGTTAGTACTATACCTGTGGTGACCCTCTGTACACATTGTGATTCAGCAGAAGAGGAAAGGCCTACCTGCATTGCTGAGCTTTACCACTAATGAGGGGCTGTGCTGACTCACTGATACATGATTACTATGGTACACCAAAATCTCCAAGATGAGATTCCTTTTCTTTCTGCTGTGAAGACGATGATGTTTTCAGAATCCTGGAGATATAAGATCCAGACCAGCATTTTCTTGCTCAAAGGAAGAGATGA
The DNA here is from genome assembly GCA_037832545.1 of Rhabdalestes septentrionalis. Classification (NCBI taxonomy): domain Eukaryota; kingdom Metazoa; phylum Chordata; class Actinopteri; order Characiformes; family Alestidae; genus Rhabdalestes; species Rhabdalestes septentrionalis. Next base: position 1,054,864 of record JBBMFX010000030.1, read on the forward strand.
AGTTGTTGTGCCATCTACACCCTAGCTCCTGTTTCTACAGGCAATTTCTGAGTAGGTGGGTCCACCTGCCAGAAATCTCCACTTAACCAGCTGTCATACCTGTGTCAAAACCAGAGATCAGGGAATAATCGAAGGGAACAGAGCCATTTATAAACTGCTTACAGACTGTTTCAAAGGGTGTGATAGCTGTCAAATGTAAATATCCCCATCACTTGTGCTTCATGCATGTGTGAAAAAACTGGGACAAATGTTTTATAGATCACAAATGTCAGGTAAGTAAACTTTGAATTATTCTGAAATTACTTTCCATACAAATGTGCCGTAATGTGGATATTTCTCTATAGACAAAATCAGCTGCCTATCAGAACACATTTTGTAGTCAGTTGGGAATTGACTTTCCTAAACTAGGGCCTGTCTATTTGTGATATCTTGTGGAACTTGTCTAAGTGTATAGATAAATTGTAAAAAGTAATATAAATATATACATATACATATTTATAAATTATATCAAATCAAGACATGAAGACAGCAACCTGGAAGGTGACAAAGTAAACCAGGAGCATAACTAACTCATTTAGTGTAAAACTGGTCCTCTGGTGTCAAGTGGGAAAAAACACAGCTGACTGTTAATGTGTCTGGTGTCAGTCAGCCATGTCAATAAAGCCCAAAGAATTTTCATTCATTGTACTCTTTCTATTGAAGTTGCTGAATCCTCCACTGATTTTGAATGGTTGTGTGTACCTTGAAGGGTATTTGCTTCAGAGAACAGGTTAAATAGATTTGTAAAGTGTGGGGCACAAGGGTTCTGGTTTGTCTTTTTGGATGATGATTTATTGTTGATGTGAAAGCACATGTGCAGTAAGTGCTTGCAAATATGAACTGATTGTACAGTGGTGTCCTCCATGTATATACAAATGGTAGAAGATAACAGGACACAAGGAAAACAAATCTTATCCTGGTCAGGAGGGAACACAGTCTTAAAGGTTTTTTTTTTCTTTCTTTGTTTCTTTTTTTTGGACTGGAAAAGAGTTAATTTGTTTGAAAATAATAAAATCTGTGGTTCTGTTAAGATCTGAATGTGATTTTTCCCCCCTCTCATCCATCAGGAAACATAACTGGAACACATTTTATATAATAGATGAAATGACAACATACATTTTGAGAGGGACAAGCTCATTTGTTGTTAATAAATATGAAAACCTGTGACCAGAAGTTATTACTCCTCCATTATGAGTGTCTTCTTAGCTTTGTCCAACCTGTCCAGCACCTCACTATACAGACTTGACATCTGAAAGAAAAAACAGTTTGCCACCATTACAATTGCTACATTGTACACAGGATGCTTACCTATGGCATCAGCTCACTGGCAGCGGAAGCATTTTTAATGTGGGGGGACACAGGGTTCTACATCTCGACTGTAGTCCAAGACGTTTGAACAGTATGCTACAATGGTTCCAGTGTCCATACATTCTACATTCATATAGGCCTCAGTTGTGGGAAAGTTATATTTAATTATATAGTGATTTTTTAAGCTTATTGTGGTTTATAGCTGCAGAGACCTCCCATACACATATGGAATCATCTACTCCAGTATTATACCTGAGTCTGATAGCTCTCTTGCAGGGAGCTCAGGTGGCATAGAAAGCTCATCCCCAAACTGCACCATTTCTCTGCCTCAGGGTACTGGGCCAGACTGTATAGCAGGATCCCTGTGTTCCATGCTCGGGTCAGCAGCCACAGGATCTCCAGTTCCGGGAAATCTTCGGACTGTAAGAAAAAGGCATAAACTGGAGAGCGAATAACCCATAATTCAACTTTCATGACTACAGAGATGTCTAGAGAAATGGCTGCTGTTACAGGACATCTGAGTTTTGATGATTAATATTTATTCAGGTACAGCCACAGAACATCAAAGCCAATTTGACTGTGTGATTTTGAATACAGTTACAAATAAACTCATGCTTGATTATGTTTGCCTTTACAAAGGGTGCCAAACTCTCCTTAAAGGCCAGAGTCCAGCACAGTTTGGAGATTTCCCTGTTCAAACACACCTGGTACAACTCACCTGTTTGTTGCCAGGTTTTTTGAGAGTGTTAGAGGATGTGAACTCTGAAACTGTGCTAGACATCTGCTCTGCAGGACTGGAATTGGTCACCCCAAGTTCACAGCTACTGAAGCTATTACTAAGTCATCATTCATATTCATACCACTTAATGTGTTGGTTCAGAAATGGGACATCAGTTAATTTTCTTTTAAACTAGTCCAAAAGGCAAGTGCTACAAAGACGATTTTCAATTAGGAATCCAAATTGGCAGGAAGACTTTAGTGAATGAGGCATCTGCTAACTGAAGTGTAGCTGAAAGCCCGTTGACAGAAACAGGAGATCCTTTCAGAAATTGGGATAATTGCCCAGCAGAGCTATAGTAGGTCATGTGCCTTTTGCTGCGTGTCTGTAATGATGAACAGTGCCTCTTCATAGTAAGACCACACTTCCTCTAACACACAGGGTTCCACTTCACAAACACCACTTGGCAGAGACAGCTGGATCAGACTGTGCACACAGTTGCTGTTGGGAGCACACATAAAATATTAATAATTTATTAATAAAACAATTGTTACTTATTTGTGAGATTTTATATTAACAAATACCTGACAACAGGGTACTATCAAGTAAATATCTTACTTGCAGCGTGACAAATCTGCATGTGGGCCTTGTTTGTGTAAAGAGAGGGCAATTCTTAGTGCTTTCTTACACAAAAGTGGGAAGTGGGCTGGGGGTTCCATAGCTAAACCTGCACAAAGAAAGTGGGTTCTCGCTTAAACCATCATACCGCATTACCTTGCAGCAAAAAAACATTTAATTACCCCAAATTTAAATGGCTAGATATCAGAACATGAAAAACAGCTACATACGTTATGCTGAATATCACATTAAAACCATGTGTATGATACTATGCAGGTCCACTGCCATGCTGCTGTGAACTTCAAAAAATTGAGCTGTGTTATCTGGCAAAAAATGTTAGCAGTTGTTCTATAACAAGTCCTGTAAGCTGCAAAATGGGGCCTTCATGAATTAGACTTGTTAATTCAGCACATCCCACAGATGCTCGATTGGATTAAGATATGTGAAATTTGGGGGCTAAGTTAACACTATGAACAATGAACACTATATTCCTCAACCCATTCCTAAAAAAGTATTGCAGTATGGGAGGATGTATTATCCAGCTAAAAGAGGCCACTGTTATTAGGGAGTACCTCTGCAATGAAAAAGTGTACCTGGGTGGCAGCAATGTTTATGTAGGCTGTATTTGACAAAGGGAAATACATGGTCCAGTTCTGATGCTCACATGCTCATTGTAGGCCCTTTCATAGGTAGACAGCTCAGCATTGGTAATCAGTATGTTTTCACAAAGCTATTACCCAGCAAGATGCATTGTGTATTCTGGAAAAATTATTAGCCAACATTAACTTTTTGGGGATTTGTACTACAGAATTTATTCTATGGAGTGGGACCAAATGAGCTTTGATATGCACTTGCATCAAGGAATATTAGGCACCCATGACTAGTACCAGTAACACCCCATACAACCTGCCATTTTGGAGATTCTATGACCCGGGTGTTTAGACATCACTATTTGATGCTGTCATTCTGATCAGCAATAACAGTAATACCACTGACTGATGACAAGAATGACATGAATAACATCCTTAATTACAATGGCACTGCTCAAGGAGCAGGCAGTTCTTGAAGCTGATGTTTTGTAAGCAGATGTGTTGTGGGGCAGCTCATAGCCTAGTGGTTGTGGTGTTTGCCCTGCGATCAGGAAGTCGTGGGTCCCAAGGCTGCGAAGCACCTGAGTTACCCTGAGCAAGGGACTATCCCAACACACAGTTCTCCAGGCACTGTGCTCTTGGCTGTCTGCTGCTTCACGTGGTGAATTGTTTAAATCCAGTGGAAGAATTGCGTGCTGTTCACATTGTGTGCTGTGGTGTGTTCACATATGATAGAATGGTCATTTTGAGATAAATGTGCAAATGTAAGGATCTGAGCAATCATGACAAAGTTTTTGATGTCTTGCCTTGAGAGTTTGCGGATGTCCTGGACGAACAATTCTGATATATAAAGTAAAATGTAAAGTGACCATTCTGTCACACACCACAGCCTAAAATTCCTCTGCATTTAACCAATTAAAGCTGCAGGCAGACAAGAACACAGTGTCCAGGAAGCAGTGCGGAGGGTCCCTCAGAGGTGCCACTAGCAATCTTGGGATTCAAACCTACAACTTTCTGATTGCAGGGCAAACACCCTAACCACTAGGCCATCAGCTGCCCCATATGGGAGGACCTACCACACAACTCACAGGACATACGGGATCTGCTGCTAACATCTTGGTGCCAGATACACAGAGACACAGCACACCTTCAGGGGTCTTCTGGAGTCTGTGTCTCAAGGAGTCAAAGCTGTTTTGGCAGCACAAAGGGGGGCCCTCACAATATTATACAGGAGTTTTGGAAGTTATGCCTGATTAATGTACGCATACTGACCTTATTAGCTACTTGGGACAGTAATATTTATATCTTACCTGCAATTGTCTCCAGCACTTTGGTGTCAATATTATCAAGCTCTAGAACTGATTCGAGAACAGACTCCAGCTTAGGGTCATTCAACTTGGCACGCGCCTCAAACTCATATAAAAGTAGTAAGGTTTCGGTTGGGTCTTTAGAACAGTCACCTAAAAAAAACAAGTATGTTTTTTGAAGTTATTTTATTATATCTAAATCTGGGCATATGTTAACCTCTACAAAGGAACTGCAAGGTACCTGAAGCTTTCAAAGCTCTCCACACCTCCCAGGAGTTCTGAATGTGCTCTAAAGCTTGAGTCAGTATCTTAGACTGAAAAACATTTAACCAATGACACACTGCATCCTGGATGATTTATGTAAAACAACCAAACCAACAAAGTGAGATTACAATGAAATTTGGTGGATTAACTGAATCTATTTTTAAAAATAGTTCACTTTCACATTTAACATGTTACTTTAAAATAATGCTTAGTATGTGTCTGCTGTTAACAGGGTTCTTGCAGGTTTCAGTATGTTAAAATTAAAAACATTTTTAAGACCTTTTAAGACCATTATGAGTACCAACACAATGAATTAACGGAAACATTCGAATTATATCAGAGATTCTCAAAACATTGTATTTTTATTGATTCAGTATTAAAACAGATAATCAAAATACGTAAAATGACAGAATGTGACATACATATTCCCAACACAACACTAGCCTAGCACATACAACCTAACCCTGCATATGCCTGAGTTCATCTGCTTTAGCAGGAATTTCAGTATCAAGGATTTTCAGTTTGACAAGTTTTTTTTAATGCCCTTCTCAGGGCATTGGACTTAGAGAGAAGCTGAACCAACTTGGAGCCAACCCTCCTCTCCGCTTCTTCAGCAAGTGCATCTGCCTCTCTGGCAAGACAAGTGGACTAGAGTTTAGATCGGGCCCAAAAAATGAGACCCGACCCAACACGAGCCCGTGCACCTTGTGCCCGAGCCCAGCCCGGCCCGACACATTAACTGTAATTATCAGCCCGAGCCCGATTTAAACCCGGCCATTTTTTTAAATACGTGTGATGATGCTTGATCACGGCCCGTCCCGGCCCGAGGACAGCGGCAGGAAATATCGGGTTTGGGCAGAGAATCTAAACTCTAAAGTGGACACAGCTTGTCTTCCTTTTCTTAAGGTCCTGCAGAGACTGCTCAGCCTCAACATAGTCACATATCAACCTTTGTGCAACTATTGTGTCTTCTTTTTCAGTCTGCCAGACTGTCAGAGCCTGTTCAACATCTGGGAGATTTTCAAGCCACTTGTGGCCACAAAATGGCTAGGGAAACAGAGAAGATTTTGTGATTTGTTCATGGTCCTCCCTCCTTGCAGGAATGTTGTGGAAAAGAGTGTGCATGTCCTTTAAAACTTTATCAAAACCCGGCCTTGAAGGCAAGTGTGAGGAAGGTGAGGAAGGCGTGGAACGCTGTGCAAGGAAGTGGAAGGATTTTGGAACTCAACCTCAGCTATGAAAAGTTTATTTTCTAATTGGCCGTTAGGTCGCTAATTTAAGACAAATAGTTTAGGCTTTAGTAATTTCTGTGCAGCAAAGTTGATCATTTCTCAGCATGAGCAATGCCATTTGTGGCATGTGAGCACGTGATTGACAACTTGTTGATCTGCTGACATTTCCCAATAGACAGTATGCATTTCACAAATTTGCTGGGTGAGGTAGCCTAGTAAACAAACTAGATGGTTGTCTAGTTGTAGCAGTCACACAATGGGATTTGTTATACAGTGTTTATCTATTATTATTTTCAACACAAAACGCTTCTTGGTGATGAATGGAGATAAGAATTTTAAGACTTGGGTAAATCAAATTTAAGGCCAAGGGTGAAAATCTGATTGAAGACATTTTAAGACCTTAAATGTAATGTTCTGAATTTTAGACTTTTTAAGACCCTGCAGGAACCCTGTAATAAAGTTGAACTGAGGCCTAAAGCTTAAAGTAAATAAACTCTAATTCACCAGAACACTAATTCACTATGTTATGGCCTAGTAGTGAATGTTACATGGTTTATTTACCTGTTGTTCACCGTGAGGAGATAACCTTGAGATCTCTAGACAGGCAGCAGCAGCCAATAGCATACATGTCTTCCGGCCCATCAACACACCTATGTCTGGGACACAGAACTTTGACAGCTGTACCACCATGTGAGAAAGAGAAAATGAAATATATTTACTGTCTAATTTTGTGTCTGATGACAGAAGAATATCTACCTCTAAAGATAAAATATGCAAGTTGTATTCCATTTAATCTTACCTGATATGAGATGACAAAAAAATCTATCATTCTAACAGGATTGCTTTCACACTGCAGGGCTGTATTCCATGCTGAAAAAAGCAAAAGGGTTACATAACGGTATGGATAAAACAGCTATGCCATCCTTAAATACTCATCTTCAGTAAGGGTTAAAATCAATTTCAGTGTATATCACAGTCAGGGAGAGTAAAATAAGTTGCAAGCACACCTGTCCTTCTGAACCAGTTAGCCTCTTTAGAGCAGTAGTCAGTTCTCTGGTCAGGCACATTGTTGAGTTGTGTCACATTCTGTAGTGCTGGATACATGTGCACAAAAAATGAGTTCTTACACTTTTCATCAATTTCTCAGTTGAAAGAAGAAATTATAGCTACACAGAGATGCATTAACACTATTATGTGAGATTTATGGCACCATCCTATCCTACCTATGATACCTACCCATTTTTAGGTATGAAAAGAGGGTTTCTAAATTTGCATCCCTGTAACAGATGGAAAAAAGTATTTGACATAATATACTTCAGCAAAAGGCTCATACAAATACAAAGTCATACAAATTTCAACATGTCTCTATGGAAATGACTGTGGCATCTGTTGCAACGAACGCTTGTCATTGGCAGACAGAAGCAACTAACTAACCTCTTTTCTTCATTGTCAGTCTCCAATTTTGATAGCACCAGTCGAACTAAGCACCTGAAAAAGGTGGTTTCAGGTATATTGAGGTTTCAAAAGACACTGGATTATTCTGTTCTTGTCAGCACTCGAACACTCTTTCAAACAATTGCAGACTTGAGATTGCATATACATAACAAACCTGAGGGCAGTGAGCACCTGTGTTACTTCTTGTGAGTGTTCACATATACTCTGTAGGGTTTTCATAGCTAAATCCTGCTGCTCATTCTGCAATAAACAAAGCCTGATGAGAATACTGGAAAATAATATTTTTAAATAATAATATGTTCTACTAGTAGAATTTACTCAGCAAGGCTAATGAGTCTAAACCAAATTAACAGGTAAACTATGTTTTACTTGCCTCCAGGGCAATCTGAGCAGCCAAGCTAAGAAGGTTGGTACCAGCGTTTTCTGTCACAAGAAGTCGATCCTCACTGGTCACATGGGTTTTGGCCAGGACCCCAATCACTCTTGCAGCTTCAGCAGCTAGGTGGTACAGTTTATTCACAAACAATCACTTCTATGAAACTGTTCAAATGTTATTACATTTTTCAAGTGTTGTATTGCATTGTATAAACTCACCCGTCTCGATATTTTTCTCGAACACAGCAATCTTGTAAACAATAAATTGTGTGAAGATGCTGTTTGGATCACACTTGATGGCACTGGAAATAGCTTCATTTGCCTACAACAAAGACTGTGACTTTGAAAAATCTTAATTTGTCACTAAGTACTTGTGTGTTCAGTGACACACACACACACACATTAAATCTTTTAACATGGATTAGCATTAACTGTTTCAATACATCATGGATTTTTTCTGAGAACCCAACAATGAATTGTTCACGGAAAACCCTGCACAAACGCGGCAACAGCAGATATCCCCCACATTTTTTGCTTTTGTGATGTTCAGGCCTCGTCCACTATACCCCCTTGTTAACCGAACATAAATAACCCAGCACTACGACTAGGGGGTGTGGCAAATGAGGCTCAGACGACACTGTTTTTTGGGCAATATATAATTTTTTAAAGCTAAATTATTAAGAAAAATATAATTTGCTAATTTTGTAACATAAATATTTATGTAATTTCAGCTATATATTTCCATATAAAAAAACGATTACATTTTTGGGTTTGTCCAGAGGACACCAATAAAGCGTGTTTTAGGATGATGAAATACCGCTGTGGTGGGAGGTTTGAAAGTAGCCAATCCAAGTTTTTATTTCTCCTTGCTGCTGATTGGCTACTGCTCTATGACTTGGAGCATCTCGCCTGTTCTC
>JBBMFX010000030.1:1063786-1088497 GCA_037832545.1 Rhabdalestes septentrionalis
AAGTTTTTATTTCTCCTTGCTGCTGATTGGCTACTGCTCTATGACTTTGAGCATCTCGCCTGTTCTCATGTTTTCTTCTTGTTCTCCTTAAAACCCTGTATATTTATTACTGTAAATTAAAATTATTTCTTACTGTATTTACCCTGCCTATCCCAAAGAAAATGATAGCACATGCCAATGAAATTCCAGATTTACAGTAATATACACTGCAGTACAGTAATTACAGTACAGTATATATAAGGTTAATATTGTTATTTTACATTCTAGCACTGCAGGAGCTCAGTTTACACTGTACAGTATGAATACGGGTTTTCCTTTACATTTTCTTTAAAGATAAATTAAAGTGTTTTAACAGCATATTTGGGGGCATATTCAGGCATTTTTAACCACATCACAACATCTCAGTTTTTCACTATATATGGGTGTTTTTTTTGTATGTATATTAGTGCTGTCAAGCGATTAAAATTTTGTATCTAATTAATTACATGGTGTAGCAATTAATTAATCTAATTAAACGCATTTAATCGCACATATATACAGACGTTACAAGAAGCAGTTTTTTTTTTACCTTTTATTATTGAATACAAACCTATAACTTCAGCTAAAATGGTCATGACATTTTTATCACTAACTGAACCAAACCTATGAATCAGGTTAAAGTGTATGACAGTTGTAATTTTTGATACACTTCCCTGTTTCTCAAATAAACCCAGCTGCCTCTCCTATGTCCCCCGGCTCTCTCACACACATTACGGCCACAGCACTGAGACTCCATCCCTCTGGACGACTAGATGGAGAGAGCTAAATGCTACGGCTAATTCCAGCCCAATGCCCCCCCCCTCTCTCCTGCTGCCTCTAGCTCAACCAATACCTCTCCTACACTGCGACTCACCTCTGCTACCCTCTTTCTCGATGGGCAAAGTGTGGAAATAAACATGTGTTTGTGCTTTGTGTTCACTTGCTCCTTGCATTGAGCGCAGCTGCGTTCAAGATTGTACCGGGAGACGTGCAAGCATCTTTCCAAAAGGTGCGCTGTCAATTGAACTGTGCTCTCTTGCTGCTCACGCAGCAGTGATTTGGGAAGATGGTCTTGAATTGAAGTACTACAGCGTTAATTGCGATAAAAATATTAACGTTATTTTTTCCTATGATTAATAAATCTAGTTTACGCGTTATATTCCCAGCCCTAATGTGTGTGTGTGTGTATATATATATATATATATGTGTGTGTGTGTGTGTGTGTGCATACTTGACCAATTTGTACCTTATCCAGCTGCTGCAAATGCAGAAAACATGACGCTCGGTTTCTTTGCAGTTTTGCTAGGTTCTGATCCAGCTGACCCCCCTTGTAAAAATTCAGTGAGTAGTTGTACCACTGCAGAGCCTCAGAGTAGTTTTTGGCCTGTTAAAATGTCACTTGTTTTAAAAAAATGAACAATAAACCATAACAGTAACAATAAATAACCTACAGTACTTGTTTGATTTCTTGAAAAAAGAGGGCTAAGAAAAATACCTCAAATTTTTTTGAAGCTTTGTCCCACAGGAGGAGATGCAGGGAAGTTAGGATACATGGTAATAACTGCTTTCCTGTGTAATGGCCTGAAAACAAACTGTTATTTAAGGGGCTGCTTATTTACAGATTAAGGAGTGTACAGGAATTAACATGTCCCGTACATCCAAATAAACTCTTTTTTTATTCAGAAGGGTAACACTTGCTTGTACTTTAATTGGTAGCACCTGTGATTGCATCCTCAATTTTCTGCTTGGCTAGCAGTTCTTTCCCTTTCTGCAGCAGCATTTCAATATGCAACAACACTACAGAGCCTAGCTCAGGAGATGACTCAAAATGCTGACACATACTCCTCAGGAAGTCAAAGGCCAGGGTTTCTCTGAAAACAAAGGATGATGTTCCCAGTGTCTCAGTATGGGGATGACAAGTAAAACTGAATAGATTAAATTAGACAGTGTACAAGAGAAAATGTTGCTATGAGTGTTTTTACCTATCCTCTGCCATCAGCAGTTTTGCTGTATTCAGACACACTTCCAGAGGAACCTCAGAGTCAAGCAGTTCTTTTAGTCCTACGAGACAGCAAGAGTGGTTAAGTATAGCATAGTGTGTCCAAACATACACAGGGCAAAACATACACAGGAGTCAAAAACAGAGCTTAGATAATCAGAGTCATCAGACCAGATTTGACTACTTCATCTAACACTCCACTCTTCAACAAAATGCGTATTTTCAGATAAAGGCCTGCTGGGTGAAAGGCTTCCTGAAAGAAAAAACAAGGCAGAGAGGGATTGTAAATGGTCATTGCTGAAGGTAGATCTCTGGGATGAAGCCTGATAAACACAAACAGTTCTTTTCAATTAAACATCAGCAAAGTTCTGTAATTGCTGTCTTTTTTACCTTATTAGCCAGGCTCACAGCATGAAGAGCTTTATCCTGATGTTTGCTGTGGTCCATTTCCAAATAAACTGTAGCAAGAAGTCTCAAGGCTTTTGCCTGAAAAGGGAATACACTGCAGTCCTACTTGCATACAAAATTTCATTAACATCCATGAAAGAGGAGCAAAATATAAACCAATGTGATCACATTTTGCTGAACTCTTACTTGCATTTCAGACCCAGGGGCATACTTTGGATTCAAATTCCCTGTATCATAGCTCTGACTGGAAATCAGAAAAAATTGCCTGATATTTAAAGCTGAAAGGTTTTTTTTAAAGCAAATGATTCCTCTTAAAATGTGTTATATGGAAGTTACAATGGGAAAACCTGTACTGCCCAAAATACCATTATAAAATATAAAACATCAACACTGCTTATTTTACTACACTATGTGTACTATAATATTTACATTACATACAGGCTGGTATAGACTCACCTGAGCCAAAATGAACTTTCTTCATACTTCTTTAGATTATATGTGTACACTCCAAAGTTGTAGCAAATGAGAGACAGATAGCCAGTCTAGGAAACAGAAAAAACAAATAAAAAAACAAATACTGAATTAATGTGTAATGTGAAATCAAAAACAAGAGTTTATTTACAGTAAAAAAAAAAAAGCACACCTCTTTGGGAAGCCTCTGAAGCATCTCTTTGCATCTTAGTATACAGGAGACTGCCTCCTGGTGATTCTCTTGAGCAACTGCCTGCAAGGCATTATTTTTTAGTCCTGAGGTTTAACGGAGTGTAATTTATATTTGTATATCATTTTTTTGTCATTTATTTATGTATTGATTCCTAGGACAGTTTTATTTTCAGTTATTTCATGCTCACTCTAAGGAAAATTCAATTCAAGTTAGAGGTATACACAAGCTATCTTTGCTTACTGATTCAGATTGATAAGAGAGAACCCGAAGCAAGTCTTTCTCAACATCTCCTTTCGTTGTGTTGATATCAGCAACACTGTCTCCATGGGATGTTAGTCTGCAGTAAAGAGTTTCCAGGCTCTGTGAAAGCATACAAAAATTTTGTTAGTACTGTAATTTTAGTGCAACAACACTACTGAAACAAAACATCAAAATATTGCAAAATGCAAAATATGGACAATTCCCAAGGATTTTTTATTACGTTACCACATATGAACTCTAAATTCCCACTTACATTGACAGCAAGACTCAAAAAATCATCAGCAAGCTTAGGATTTTTACAATCAAGCCATGTTCTTCCTGTTTTACTAGCCATCTGTTAAACAGATTTCAAAAATATTTAGTACATAATATGTAGTGTTTTCAAAGGAGGGAGGACCTTTTTAGGACAAATATGAAATGCAGTGAGAGGACACACAAACCAAAATCTGCTTGCGAATGACATTCTCAGAAGGTTTCTCAGATTCACATAAATACAAGAGTCTGCAAGCCACATGTCGCACTGAAATGCATAGAAAAACACATGGAGAAAACTGGAGTAAGCCTTAGGAGTACGAAATTAGTAAACTTAAATTAAAATATTAATTAACTCTCTGTATGATACAGACATGACATTTCAGCACATTATTTTTTGCTACATAGTTAAGCAAAAACTATTGTTCATGGCTTGACAATAGCACAGAACTGAGACCTTTAGCTTTTTGCTGCTCGTTGATAGATGATCCAATATTTTTGGTCACAGTCCAGTTCCACAACTGAAAAGCGTTTTCTTCAACCTACAAAAAAAATACATAATGTAATTTTATTAACCCTTTTTTTTGCTTTAGCCTAAAACATATCTAGAATTTTCCTATGGAGTCTTGTTTCTGCTTATTGTGGCAATGAAAGGCAGTAGTGGGACACAAAGATGAATAATCCAGTTATTTTAAATTACATTTAAGAAAAAATGGATAGGAACTCTGAATATAAGTATTTTACAGATTTTAATGAAACCCTGTTTGTTAAAAGTTTCATCTTTTGAAAAATTGCAGCTGTCAAATTTAAGTAGAATTCTTCCAAATCACATGGTAACAAAGTATAATCACTCAATATTAAATATATTTCCAAAAAAGGTTAATTCAGCACACTATTATCATTCAAAACTGAATCACCGGGCATTTTGTCACATGCGTTACTAACTTGGCCAATCAACAACATTCAATCTTTTGTCATGTAAGCAAGAGGCTATACAACTGGAAGTGCCATCTAATGTGTTTAAAGGCACTGTGTCAGAATTTTTAGTCCATTCCATTGGTAATTAAACATGCTTATCTCACCATTTTTCAAAGTTTGTATGTCTTAGCTCATAAGCAGCAATTTTTTTTCTTCATCTCTCTTTCAAATTGCATCTGCCTGCTTAAATTTATCAAAGCAATCTACAGGGATTTTATGTATGTATCATGACCTATCTATTCACGGAGGTTTTCCTCTTGTCATTAAGTCAGTCTAGCATATTCATTTCTCTGGTTTTATATCCAAGAGATTGTTTCAAATCTTTTCAACAGTTGTTTTTTATTGTCAATTGATTGTCAGTCATTGCTTATTTTTTAAGTGACCGTTCCATCATACATGAACACACTACAGCGCATAATCTTTCCTCTGCATTTACTCCTTCACAAAGTGAGGCAGCATTGCAGCCAGGAACACAGCGACCGGGGAGCAGTACCTTGCTCGAGGGTACCTCAGTGCTGCCATTAGCAATCTTGGGAATTGAACCCACGACTTCATGCCCTTTAGTCTAAAAAAGCTTTTATTCATGACATCTCATCATAATTATTAGCTTCCCTCTATTTAGGGTCTTGTACAACCTTACATATTTTCAGTTAAATAAGCCTTATTCCATTACCATATTTCGATACCGTATTGTCAATTGAAACATAACACTGTCCTGTAATGGTTTGCCCGGAGAATACAGTGCAATTAATCTAAAGCCTCAATAATGAATTGTAACAGATCTTCCAAAGAAATCCCTTTGGGACACTTTCAAACAATTTTCCATTGTGTTGTATTGTATGCCCCTTTAACCACCTAACCGTGTATTGGGGCAAAATATATTTATTTTAGGCTGTTTTAGCCTTCTATTACCCTAATCCTATACATTTTACATTATCTACTGTTTAGTCATTGCCTAGTTTATGAGGATGAAAACAAAAAATTACCTACCCCTTGACCTTAAATGCATACGAAAACGACATTTTCTATACCTTTTTTCTGACCATCTTTGCTAATAGTGTGGCGCATAACACTTAAAATGGACATTTTACTCAATATTTGTAAATTGATGATTACTAACTTAGACATTCAAAGCTTGCCAAACATTCAAGAGGAAAAACTTGGAGATACCTGAATCTATTAAAGGAATCAAAGTTGTGCGTCTTTTGGTGTATGGGTGTTTTTAGCATTATAGCATTTTTCATGAAAAAACACCTTGTTCACCTCATCAGTCAATTGCCAGGTGTAGTGAATGTGTTTGATACAGAGAACCATCAAACTCTGCTGGACACCAACCCTCCTGGACAGGAGTTTGACAATTAAGGACAAAAATAATGCTTTGCAAAAGCTGTCCGAGGGCGCATTTCACCGCCTTAAAAAGTGTACTGCACATGCATGACAAAGTCAGCTCTGATTTGTCTTATGACATTAAACATAGATTATCATAAAATAGATAATTTAGCCACCTCAGTATCCTGGATTTTTCTGGGCTGCACGAGTGACATAACTTCACCAAACAGCTTCTCAATCACTTCATTCACAGCTTCATTAGTCTGGCTACGAAGGAGTTTGTCGGAGAGACCTGGGAGATTAAACAAAATTTATATTAGAAATGTAGAAAGCTATATTTCTGACAGTTAGTGGGAAATTCTGAGTAGTTTTGCTACACTATAATCTGACCTGGCTAACTTGTTAGTAGGCTACAAGTAAGCTACATGGCTAGCAAGCGAAGTTACCGACCATAAACCGTTTTCTGACGACAGTTCTTACCTTTCATGTTCATAACAAAGTGTTCCATGTTATTAATATGTATTATTTATGGAAGTATAAATCAAAACAGACATGTGCCTTTTTAGTACAAATTGGTCAGAAAGGCCCCTGTGGCTGCGTCGCTGTCAGTGTTGACAATTCATTTTCCGCGCGGGAGTGATTTCGCAGCTCGAGGCGGGAACTCGAGAGTTTACAGGAGAGATTTGAACCTCTGACATAAGGTTTGTACACTTGCAGAACAATGCAATTCTGCTTATGTCCACAAGATGGTATCTTGTACAGTATGTTGCATTTGATTTGTTGTGAAGTATGGAACACGTAGTGGACCGATGCAAGAACAACGAAGTTAAATGCAGAATAATTATAGTATGTTCCCGTCTAGGTTCGAAAACCTCCTGAAGACTCATCTGTGGAGAGAGCATCTCCTCTCCTAATGCATTACTCTTGCATAAATATTTAGTATTTAATACTCTCCTCTGGTTGTTACACTGTTCTGAATCGTGAATATGACCGCCTTCATATTGTTCGTCACTTTGAAATATCTGCCAAATTATTGTAATGTAATGTGTTGTGAGACCACACAGTCCTTTATTAAAGCAGCCCAGACCGGGGGGCGGGGGTGACTGGCAACTCGCTAGGGGGGGGCAATCCCTTCGAATGGCACTGAGGAGTTACGCTGGCGCTGAGGGGTGGAAGTAGGTGGCTGTGAAATATGGAACTCTTAATGGACAGATCTAACAATAAAGAGGGTAAATGCAGAATAATCACAATGTGTTGTGAGACAATGTCTTTATTTATTATATTAATGCAATGTGAACTGAAACAGGGCACAGTATGCCTAAATGGAAACTGTTCTCTGAATAATGCAAAACAGTATTTTTCTGCAGGGAATTTATTAACAAATTATAATAACATAGTCAAAGAACAACATTCATCACATTGTATTCTGGAGGCACATTGATTCAAAGGCTAATTTTATTGCTACTGCAGATGCCTTTGTTTTACCAGGGGGGTTATTGTTGAGCTGAAGTAAAATAGCTCACGCTGCGTACATAGACTTGGTCAGACCCTCTTATTGTGCTCTGCACACAAGATTAAAAAAAAGAAATGTCCTAAAAGCTCACTCTTTTCAGCCCTCAGCTTCCAGCAATTGTTCTCACTTGAGGCTTATCTAGCTGCCCTCCTGGCCTATGGAGAACATGCACAGTTCTGAAGACTCGACTGCAAAAGAAAAGGAAGGGGAAAATGCACATGAGGTGTGGTGCAAACCAAATACTGAAATGTATTATAAAATAGTGGTGATGCGAAATGTAAACAAAAATCAACACAATGTTTCATGCCTTTAATATATTAACAAGATCAGAATATATTATTATTGTTCCTTCTGTGCTTTCTCACAAGTGCATTACTCTGTTCACTGTATATGGTGCAAACTTGTGGTTCTGCAAAATAGTAACCACATTGCACTATTATGTGTAAAAGACATGGGTGACTCCTTCAGATTGTATACACTGAATATATTTTATATCATCAATTTTGTCTTAGTAATACAGCTAAAGTATAAATTATATGGGGACAAACATAGATTTGGAAAAAGGGAATAAAAGAATGGATTATAAATTATGTTTCCTTGACCTGCACAAAAAAATAAAATAGAAGGAAACTCTGAAATATGGCCTATTTAAGACAGCTTGGTGAATCAGTGTCTTTAATAGTTAAAGATTGGCCAAAATAATTTGACATTTGTTGAATTACATTCATATCTCAATTAATAAAAACACGTAACACTTACCTAGAGTAGTAAACACCTTGACTGGTTAAAGGCTCTTTTTCATGCTGCGAAAAGTCAAGTGAAATATTCACCACAGGAATGCAATACAGACCTGTAAATAGTGAATATATCATGTTGCTGGTTGTGAAGAATCCATTTGAAAACTATTATAATGAGATGCAGTGTGAATAAGTGGGAGATCAATAGAGGTCAAGTCTAAATGTGCAGTTCTGATGGAGGCAAAATTGTGGGGTATGTTGTTAAGACATTAGATCTTTCCATGGTGCAACCCCTAGTTGGTTACAGCTGTATGTTAGAACCTGGTCTAGGCTCAAGAACATAAAAGATAGACTAAACCATCTAAAGATCAAGCCTAGCAACAATGACAAAAGTTCATGCAAGCACAGTCAAATAAAACACTATTACCATTTAATAATAAATTTATTAAATGGTATCAAATAAAGAATATTAAATACAAATTGTAATGTACAAAATCTAGGCATCCTTTTGATCCAGTAGAGCTATTCTTTATGAGGGCTTGGAGCTTATTTGACTTATTATTTGACTCTAACTTCTTCCAATCAGCAGCCAATTGCTCTTCTAAGCAGTTGACAGCAGAGCAATTTTTTTTTTAAACAGCAAATTCTTTTTGCCACAATTGGTTCTCGGGGTCCGCACCACATTCTTCACAGCACTGCAGTACACCTTGTCACACTCTTACACTAGTGTTAACTGACACATCAGTCAGCAAAAGGCATCCTGACAAACAGAAAACATAAATTCTGAGCTTCTGGAAAACAGTAAAACAGGGAGAATATGGGGATATCTCGGTTAAACATGCTCATATTTGGGTCATCAACTTGAGCATTAGTACATGCCACCACTGGAAGATAAACAAATCTCCCAGATGAGTATTGACAGTATAATAGACAATATTCACATTTGTTTCCCAAAGGTGAAAATATAACTATCAAATGTTTATTCTACACATATTTGACAACCGACAGCAGTGCCCAGAGGTTTTTGTTAGCCAACATCTACAGTAGTCGGGAGAACACAAGTTATAGGCACATCTTTATTTATTACAGTTTAAAATGTTATTCAGAGTTTATGCTTCGATGATTTCTTAAAATGCGTATTACTATTAAACTGTGCTAAGCTGGCCTGTTGACAGTTTCAAGTGCTGAGTGTTTAAAAGAGACACAGTGCACGGTGACGTTGCGTCCGTCCTTCACTATAAAACCCTGAAGCAGGACGGGGACGGGAGGAGATTTGCTGTACTCTTTCGCTCCCGCAGTGCTTAGACAACTCGTTCACTTGCATTGAGCTGCACGCAGAGGGCTTTGAGAAGATACATTTCAAATCGCTTTTGTTTCTTACGAGTTCCTGCGACGTTTTTATATCTCTCATTCTGATAAGAGGAAAGGCAAAATCTCCATCGCACCTGCCCAGGAGGACTGACTCTAATCCTGCATCGGACAGGAATAGAAACGAGGGTTGAAAGTGGGGTCCATTCAGCATGGGATACACATCGATCGTCCTGATACCTTGAGTTTAGCACCGCTGCATTGAAGCGTATCACCGCTGCATTTGGTCACTGCCTGCCCGACTCACTGTCAGTCTGTTAGCTGGAGCTCCCAGGGCGACCGGGGACGCGATGACTCCCAGAGAAACGGCCGCGCTCATGGTCATGCTCTTTCACTGCTTCACAAGTGGTAGGTTCCCGGAATTTCACTTTTTTTGCATACGTTCATATTGTTTGATCAGTTTTTGTGAGCGAGTGCGGTTTTGCTAGCAGTAGCTTTCTTAACAGGCTATCAGTGTTTCTCACTCCGTGATGCTGCAGTGTGGAGCTGTATTGTGGAATTCAAGAACGTGACTGATACTTTAAACTACGCTTAAACTTAACGCTTAAACGCTTAAACGTAGCACGAAAACATAGTTTTTTTGATAGCTAAGAACTGGTAGATAGCCTTTAGTTGGGGTTCAGGATTGCACTGAGCTTCTCGTTTGCTCTGCTTTAGCACCTGTGCGGCTGTTTGAATGTTTGTAGACCGCTTCGCTGGAGTGCTGACTGAGCATTCACCCTGAGGGGTGATGAGGAAAAAAACGTACGTGCACAGACTGGAGAATTTAGGCTGGTAGCTGGACCGTTTGTCTTTCACATAACCAGAGTTTAAAGAATTATCAAGCATAATAATAATAATAATAATAATAATAATAATAATAATAATAATAATAAAGTATATGTTTAAAACGCAATTGCAACTGGACATAATACAAAAATACAGAGAAAGAATAATTAAGTAAACATATAAATAAATACGTTTCTAACTACTGTTATTTGCTACAGAACAGTAATGGAACTATCAGCATTTGCTAGGCACTCTTCACCCTTCACCAATAAAACAATACAATGAAACCCAAGAATTAGGAACTACATTTGAATGAATCATATGGAAATTCGCATAAGTTTGGGTGGTAAAAATATAATTTGCAAGCAAATATTAAACAAACCAACTGTGGGTTATTATGCATGTTGTACTCACTTTTTTAATGTTATATTAATAATCCTATAACAATTTAAATTGGATAACTATGCTGGTGGTTTCGAGTGTGAAAGGTTGCTCTGCATCTTGAGAAGGGAATGTCTGTTTAGAGTAGGAAGTGCTTTGTTGATACTTGGCTGCTTAACTGCCTGGCTGCCTTGCCACATAAATAAAAGAGAATATAAAAGGTGGATGTTGCTGTGCATTGTGCCATAGCTGCTGCACTGAAGATACAGGTCTTCCTCCTAGCATTCAAATAAACAGCAACCCTCTGCTCTGATGCAAACAGAGGAAACAACCCCCCACCCACCCACCTCTAACGCACACACACACACCACCCTGCCACTGTTTTTTGGGTTTTTTTTGGTGTTGAAGCTTTGTCTACAAGGCTTCCAAGTAGATTTCCTCCACTGTCCACATGCTGAGCGTGGGAAAGACACATGGCGGAAGAGGCCGGAGAGGCAGGAGGCACCCTGGAATTGTTCTGGCCGGCAGAGGTCAGGGAAATGTGACACGCTACCTGAGTAAAGATTCCTTCGCCAAGCTTCTTGTATGGCCAATCAGCTTATGTCAACCTTTTTGCGGAATACAATGACTGGGTGTGGAATTCTTTACTATTGTTTCCTGAGGGTCCAAAATATATGATTAAACTAAAACATGTAAGGCCTCTTACTTAAAGTGAAGCGCAATATTTTTGGACAATACTGTGCTTCTTACTTTGTAAGGGAAGGCCCCTTCTATTCCAGTGTCCCAGTTAGGGTTGCAAAATTCCGGATATTTTCAAAGTTAGAAACTTTCCATGGGAATTAACAGGAATTAATAGGAATTTATGGGAATTAACGGGAATTAATGGGAATAAACTGGGAATTATCAAAGTTTAAGGTTAGGAACATAAATAGTTGGTAGAAAATAATAATAAAGCACAGTCTTGGTTAAAACAATGAGATTTGATAAAGTTCAGTCGTCTATAATTCAGGGCCATTACACACTTCTTAATGCAGTGTTATTGAGGCCACACGCCCTACATGCATTTTGCATCCTCCAAACACATGCACAATGATTTCTAGAATTCTGAAATGCTAAAGCAAAACTTCTGAGGCACATAAAACACAGATACAGCCATTTGAGGACTACATACAGTTAAGTAAGTTTTGATTATTTAGTTGATATGTTATGACATTTGTTCTACAATGTTACATTTTAACTAGCAAAATCAAAATAAATTGCTAGCTCACTGGTCAAGCAAATATGCTAAAGGTAAGCTAGCTAGCATAGTTTCCCTGAGGAAGTTAGCTCATCATGGTGCTAGATAGCACAATAAAATGCTGTTGATGGAAATCTTTGTTTATGTGCAAATATTGTGCATGTTTTGATGATATAACTTAGATAATATATTGCTAGCTCACTGTGAAGCAGATAGGTAAGGTAAGCTAGCAAGCACCTTTTCATTAAAGAAGTTAGCTTACCATGGTGCTAGATTTAGCCTCATGTTAAATAGTTTTACATAACCACACACAATATCATACATAATTTAAATGCTTTGATAAACCTTTCCATTAGTTCAGTTTATAATCTACATATTTGCATTTTTTGCCATCTTTTTTAACAGAAAAATGCCACGCACACCATCCAATGTGTGGAGGCATTTTACACCAACTAAAATGGATGGAAAGCCTTTGATTATGTGCATATATTGTGCAAAGACAATTAGAATTAGACATTAATGGGAGGGTAATTCCTTTCATTTCACATTTTGCTGGATATAAAAAAAGAAATTCAATGTCAAGTCAGTGTTCTTTGTCAGTGTTCATGTTTCTGGTAATCAGTGAAAGAATTGACTGTTCAATGAAAGAAATAAGCATTCATAAAGTTCTACTGACATTAACTGACAATCAGAGTCATGTATTTTCAGTTGTATCCTTTTGCAAAAATGGCTGCATATGACAAAATATATAGTTGGTATATGATTCTGTGGTTCTTTAAATCAAACTAAATTTCCAGTTAATTCCCATAAATTCCCAAAAATTCCCCAAATTCCTGTGGAAAGTTTCATATTTGTAATATTGCCAAAATTCCTGAGCCAAAGTTTCCATGGAAACTTTCCGAAACTTTCAGTAAATTGTCCACCCCTTTGCAACTCTAGTCCCAGTGTACAAAGCAAAAAAACTAGATTGGCCTGCAGAAAGCCCTGACCTCAACCCCATCCTGCACCTTTGTGAGAATGGAGATTGTGAGCCAGGCCTTCTCATCCAACATCAGTGTCTGGCCTCATAAATGCTCTACAGAATGAATGAACTCAAATTCCCACAAGAGAAAGACAGAGAGAAAGAAAGAGATACTGAAATACTGAATTGACACTCAAATCAGGAGATACAAAATTATCTGTTGTAATGATTAGCTTGAGAGTGGCAAACAGACTCTCATAGTGCTTGCATTTGG
Organism: Rhabdalestes septentrionalis; assembly: GCA_037832545.1. Taxonomy (NCBI): domain Eukaryota; kingdom Metazoa; phylum Chordata; class Actinopteri; order Characiformes; family Alestidae; genus Rhabdalestes; species Rhabdalestes septentrionalis. Next base: position 1,076,935 of record JBBMFX010000030.1, read on the forward strand.
ATTACAACACAATGATTGATTTTCTATGAATTCAGTGCTGATTAAATTATCTGGTGGCCTTTAGAAGAAGTTGCTGTCACTGAGCTGACCTGCTTTGGTTCTTCTGGTTAATGTTTTGTGGAAACATATTTATTATTCTTTATGGTAGTGTCTTAAATTGCATGGTTAGGTAGTGACTGTGCGCTGTCTCTGTTTCGTATGCTCTAGATAATTTAATACAGGAGCAGAATTCCCTAGGTCTCATTCATCAGAATTGTAGTGTTAAATAATGTGTTTTTCCATCCACTATAAAGTTACTATTATTTTATGTTGCAAAACCGAAGGTGAAATTCATTTTCACTTTGGAAGCACTTGGGACTTGGGCAGTACATCTTGAACCAGCATCCTTTCTGTAGTGTTGTTTTCCTTTTAAATGTGTGTGGTGATCCACACCGAGCTATTGCAGTCTGGGAGGTATGCAGTAGGTAAGGGTCAGCCAAGTGCGAAACACAATCGTCCCTCAGCAGAGGAGTGGAGTGTGAGCACAGACTGCACTCACACACACACTTTGCCTCTTTTGCTCACTTGGAAATCACCTCCAAAACCAGAGGCAAGTTTTCCCTTTGTGAAATATAAGCTACAGTATTAATGTTGGCCATTTCGAATCTTCCAGCATTTGACAGATTGACAGCCTTTGAGACCTTCCGCTACAGAACCAGGACCAGTGAAAACCTTTCATAATTCTTGCACATGTCTTCTTGTAACTGCCCTTATTACTGGGGATGATGGCAGTCTCATAGTCTTCCTCCTCCCCTTTGATACATAGGTTATTCTATGAGACATCTGTAGTGCATTCTAATCCACTGTGATATTGCAATTTCAGGGTGAATCTCCTTCACTGGGACTTTTGAACTTGTGCACAAATCCCCTTGAGTTTCAGAGCATATTGTTAGAGGTTATGGGATTTCAGCCCTCTTATGGTTTGTCTCAAGAGCACTCTTAACTAGTAAGACCTGACTGATGTGGCCACACAATTTGGCCATATGTTTTTCTATGTTCTTATTGCATGCATTCTTGTGAGAACTAGGGGGAGGCAGCTCCCTAATCTCCAAAGACCAATCCGCAAGCTAATAAAAAACTGTGTTCCTTAGCTGTTGTCATAACCTTGGAGCTTGGCAAGATAAGTAGGAATATGAATATGCTCCTATATGTGAGAAGTGGGCCACACAGTCGTAGATGGAGTAGCAGCCTTCTGTTTTAGCCGGGGGTCCTAAGTCTTGTGAGGATTTTACCCTTCTGCTTGTAAATCAGCCTTGAGCTTAAAAGGCATCATACGAATTTGTAATACTGTCATCCAGACTGAAGACCCAGATCCACAGATAATTCACTATAATATTCTTTAAGAGGAAGCATGGCCAGGTCACATTATGTGTGCAAATAAATACATGAATAAATGTCTTATATGGAAATAAAATTCATGCCATCAGAAGAGTTTTTATGTGTCCCCTGAAAGTTTTTCTTCGCTCTGAAAGAAAGAGCCAGGAAACAAAATAGGGTTGTTGTTAACTACTGTTTTCATCATTGTGCGTGGGCACATTGCTCATCTGTTGCATTTTTTTTATTTTATAGAGTGGCCACCATCATTTTTAACTCTTTTGTTTTCAAAATTATGATGAAGCACCAAGGCTAAAGGAACTATGATTCTCTATTGTTTCTTTTTTTTTTTTTACCCAAAATAAGATTCCCTCCTATGAGACAACTTTATGGGCAAAGCGTACCTCATTATGTGTGGACGGGAAACACAGAGAGTCCTGTGCCGGCTGCCAGAGCAGGGAATTCCGCACATTATGCCCAGCACTTTCAGGGCTGTGACTGGGGATTTCCTCATCACAGGCAGACAGTACATGACTAAACTTAAACAGTACAAATGTTCTATTACACAACTATGTTGTCAGGACATTGCTGATGTTTAGTTCCATAGAGTTTGACTCAAGCAAAATCTGACTCACTCCCAGTCTGTCTCCAATAATCTAGTGATACACTGGGGACCCATGAGAAGACCAACACTGAGATAGTTGTTGGATTAGACAAAGATTTTGGCTCGTCAAAGCAAAGTCTATATTTGTCTGCGTTCTGTTTAAATATATTCAGTTGATTTCGTTTAATGCAGTATTGGGCAATAGGCATACATTTCCCTTTGCCACGAATGAAACTAAACAGGCATAATGTGTTTGCTATCAGACATTGGCATATGTGTAAATTGATTGTTTAAATTGTTACACTTACCTCAAACCACATTCAGTCCTGTTAGACTTGCTTACATGGTTTCTAACAATGTATGTCACATAAACAGGCTTTGAGTTACTATTACTAAAGCTTGTGGGCCCAGTGGAAGACATACTTGAAATTGCTAAAGTCTTATGCTGACTCCACACTCATTGAGGCTCCACACTCATTGGGAAGTCATAAATGGGTACCTGAGCAAGTTTCTGCTTCCATCATAATGAGTTAATGTTGAGCACTGGAGGCCAACCAAGCTCGCTAAATTCAGCAATCTACATAGTAGCACCACAATGTTCCTTATATCTTCATGCTTAACATGTAGTTTTAATGGGCTTAAATGGAAACCACAAGGGCAAGCTCCATTTCTGGCATTTTTCAGGAGCTGTGTTGGAGGAATGCAGTACACAGATGTCAGAGAGGGGGCGAAGTTGCTTGTGGAGGTCAGCACCAGGCAGGAGTAAGGGGCAGGTGGGGGTGTAAGAGAGAAAGAGATGATGGGCTTTTATGAGAAAGAGCTCTTTTTAAGTTCTGTTGAGGGCCCCTGCTGACCAGGCCAGCTGTTAGGATTGCTGGGAGAGTTTGTGGATTCTGAGCAAAGTGTTTCTCAAACGCATATGCATGGGGTCCACATCTGTGAGAGAGAAATCAAGGGAGAGGGAATGTATGTGCGGGAATGTGTTTGTCCATGTGAATGCACATGTCCAATAGCACCAGTTGTCACTCATATAAAAGGTATTTTGTACAGAGAAGCTACTGAATGACAACCTTACACTTGGCTGCTCTTACTGAAATGTAAAGGCCTTTCACAGGGTTTAAATATAAAGGCAGACCACAAGCAAATGACTCATATTTGGTAGATAAGAGATCTAGACTATGGTAACAGAGAGTCTTTTTTTACCCTGTGTTTTCTTCACAGATAATGAGTGTGCATGTTGTTTGACATAATTAATGGCTGAAAATTGAGCATCCAATCTACGCTGGATGCTGAAATTATAAAAGTTCAGGAGGATATTCAGAGAGCAGTTAGATAAAGCACTGTGGTATCTTAGCTGAGAGTAGATGAGATAAGGGGTAGACAGACACAGCTGTGGCCAAGGGAACAGTTCTGCGCAAAGGGGCAGTGTCCAGCTGAGAGGTGTGGACTTTGCATTAAAAAATCTAGAAACATCCATTCCCCTTAATTTACCTTGGAATATGTAACAACAGTAATGATACAGCATACTGGGATTGAGTTCATATTAAGTAGCAGCCTCAGTGGTGCTAGTGCATTTAGCTGTACTTTCCTATGTCCCATTAAACAGAAGTGTGTGTGTGTGTGTGTGTGTGTGTGTGTGTGTGTGTGTATTTATTTATTTATTTATGAAGACCAAATACTCTCATAAAAGGAATTTGATAAATCAGTTGACATGGGCACATTTTGCTATTCACCATAAGGAAACATGCTGATTTCATAACTATTGCACAAAAAAACTAAACTAGCAGTAAGCCTTTGGGTTACTAAACTGTATTGCTGAGATACAGTACTGCACAAGTCTCTAACACAGCCATCACAGTGTGTGTGTGTGTGTGTGTGTGTGTGTGTGTGTGTGTGTGTGTGTGTGTGTGTGTGAGTATCAGTGCAAATACTGGTGTAAGAATGAGTTTCATTTAGATTTTTGTGGTTAAGTTCAGAAGAGAATGAATGGAAACGAGTGCTAGAGTTTGTAAAAAGAATTTTTATAACTGACCCTCAGTGACACTTTTTTCTTGCTCCTCATCTGCTCCTTATCTCTTCTTTCAAGAGGCATATTGAGATATTGTCACTCTTGGAACCTAACAGTATATTAACATTATACGTGCAAAATAAATTACAATAAATTCCATTCTCAGTTCTTCTATTATTCTATCTTTTTCAGGGGATGAATGTCACACAGAGTCCCTAAACCCCCCCATAATATTTAAAGATGAAAAATTATAATAAGTACCTTTTGCCCAGTGACATGAACTAGCAAACACAAGCTGTTCGGGGAGTAGAATCAAAAGAAGGAAATCACTTGTGATATGAATGTCACCTGTCCTGGGCATTGGGGAGACCACCAGCACTTCCTATGCTGAGTGTTACTCACTGCGCTCATCAGCAGCCTGAACTGGCTTCACACCAAGCGTGATTCTTCCATCCAACAATGTTTCAGTCCCTTCCCCACACAAGTAATAATAGCATGCAGCAGAGACCACACAAGGTCAGCCCTCAATGAAAGGCTCCATTAGTGTAAAAAAAAAAAAAGGGGGGGGGGGGTGTTATATAAGGGAAGAAAAAGATGGTAGTCAGAGCTGAATCAAATGAGTGATCTGAAGGAAGTGCTTGAGGACACAGCTCAGGCTCATCTGGGTCTGCCTGGTTCTCTCCAGTTTTGGGCAGACATGTGGTGACAAGGGTAACCTCTCTGTAGTGAGGACACAGCTGCACCCCTTGTCATCCTCCCTACCTCTCGCACACACACAGATCCTCACGCACACACAAACGCATGGACTCATTTGATAAAAACCAAAACAAGGTTAATTTGAGCATGAACATTTACAAAGATCTCAAGTGGGTTTAAACAGCCCATCAGAATGCCAAAATGGCCCCATCTGTTGATAATTTCCACCTGAGCGTGAACTGAAGTCTTGAGGGCACTCATACTGATTTACCACACAAATTTACTTCCATTTGGGTACAGGTAAACTCAGTTTAACAGCATGCTAAGCAAAAAGCATTGTGTCTGGTAGGAAGTGGTAAATGAATTCATTTGTGTAGGAAACTTTGCTCACTCACTATACAATCAAAACACAATCCCGCATGAGCTTGGTAAATGAGACTTGTTTCTGCAAGACTGTTATCCCGAAGCTGGCCTGAACTGACCAGACTGTACTCTACTGGGCCAGATCTTCTTGCTCAGCATGGTAGCCAAAGTGCATTTACGTAACTCTGAATCAAAGCAGAAGCACACAGGAGCACTCAAAAACAGACACATATCGGACAACTCCATATGAAACCACCTAAACGTCTTTCAAAAGTGCTGGGCCCTCCAACAGCTATAAGTCTCCTTTTAACTCCATTTGGGCCTGGTAACAGAAACCATTACAATTAAGACCAATTAAGTATGGCTAACTTTCATATTTTATTGCTTTTCTAAATGAAAATATATACACACTTCTCCATATTTTAAAGCACAATTGCTTTTTATTTATTCATGGATAGCAACCTAATGGTTAAAGATTCAACACACGATTCAACACAAAATAACTTTAGTAACTTTACATGAATATAAAGTTGAATTGCAGACAGATTTGTGTATATTTCAGGTGTTTAATAATGGCTTCTATCATTTCAGAACTGAAACTCATGAACTGAACTGATATATAACTGATATTTCAGAATTTAAACTGCATAATATTATTTCAAATTAAATATGTTCTGTTCACTTTTATCTTACTTTCAAGCTACCTTGCTCTTCTGTGTTATCAGCATGGCTGGTCATATGTTGAGTGGCATTCTATTACTGAAAGCATGCTCTGTGTTTGTGTTTCCTGTAGGAGTGCTGGAGCATGTTCCACAGCTGCATCCTGGTGGAGACACACACCTGTACCATGTTAATGGGTCACTCAGGCTCATCTGCAGGTACTGTATTCTCCTCCACACATCCTGCAAAACTACAAATGCTACTTCCACTGCTACTATTACAGTACACACACATACATATACACATATGCGCACACACTCTCTCACTCACTCACACACAATGGACCCTGGAATTTTGGACCCATGGTCATTTCCAAGGATGTTCAGCCTCTAAACACCAAAACAGAAGCTTTTATTTTTATTGTTCCTTTTTATTATAGAAGCTTTTCCCATTTATCTTGCAAAACAATATCTGACTTATACATATTTTGTTACTACTTGGTTTGTGAAATATGCTTTTTTAGTCTTGCACTGGAGATAAGAGACTGATATAATTTGTCACCTAAAAACACACCCAATGGATGAGTACATGTATAATGTTTTTCAAGCAGTTCTTGTTTTACTAGTTCAGTTCATCGGTCGTGTAGCACTGAGCATTTAAATAGATCAGTCTGGATTCATAATTGGGGCCTTCATAAGGAGATAAAGAACGGTTGAAAAGAATCCATATACTCATCCTTTTCAGGCTTCTCAGGTTCCCCTCAAAACACTTACATTGGCAAATACATGTCAAAATGATAAATCTCCACCTGGCATTTTAGAACAGACATCAGTGACATCTCCATCTAATGGGGCGTGCAATCAGTCACAGCAGAAACCAGCAAAATCCCATTTTAGTCATTCATTTCTGTATTCATTTAGTCTTCTGTATGTGTCTGTATGTGTGCTTGAAACATACACATTTGTAGAATGTTTCGTGGAGAATTGCATCACACTGCAATCATGCTAGGAATGCTAATCCCCATGGACGTGCGACACTTCCCTACAAGGCAATGTGTAATATATGCCTCTCTTGATACGAATTCTCTATCTGATCCATGATGAGTGTCTAAGGTTGCTTGACCCTCTTGAGTTCAGATGTAAAACCACTGGTATGTCAGACATATTTGATGATCCTCAGAGATTTGTTTAATGGGATCTTTAAAAATGGACATTGTATGAAATGTGTGTTATTTGAACACATCATCCAAAAATGCAGAGTTCCCATGTGAAAGTCAAACTGAAGAGATGACTGATTAGATTAAAAGAGCAGATTTCAAACACTTTCAAAACAAATCATTAAATATTTTGGGAATACGTATGGGAAAACAATGGCATTCCAGCAGCTTCAGTAGTATGGTACTTCATAACATATGAGTAGAGCAGAACTGTTACTCCATGCATATATGCTTACTCCATGTATACCTAAGAGAAAAATAATTATTTGGAATTGAAATAAATAGTAATTTATTTGAGAAAACTTAACTCTTGTCCAAAATTACAATAAAGATCTGAATGTTTTTGAAGATATGTTGGTATGTGGTTTCATGAAACATATTTGAATAAGTCTGTAGGTCTTCTAGTATACTCCTCAACAGTATGTGCTATCATTTTCCTGGATGACTTAAGAGTTTTGCACAGGACTGAATGATTCTTAATATAAATTTTCCACCATCTTTATTAGAGGGTTCGCCCGTCTTCAGTGGAGGCTAGCCAGTAGGAACCTTACCTCTGAAGATGTGCAAATTGAGAATTGTGAGAAGACACTCTCTGTGAAGGAGAAGGGGTACTGTAGTAGGCTGGTGTTAAAGAACCTCAGGCACAATGACACTGGCCTCTACACTTGCAGTTATCGCAGTTCCAGAGAATATGGAAGCTCCACATATGTGTTTGTCAGAGGTAAGTCTTTCATGGTGAACCAGATAACTAAATTAATTTTACCACACTAAACTGCTTTTCATTATAACTATTTGACATCTTATCAATGCAAAATACGATGATATTTCTGATCTTTAGAATACCCTTAATAAACAGCTCTGCTGTTTTTTTGTTCAGTGTTCTAGAAATGCGATATCTGTTATGTTCTCTGAGTAGAATATTCTGATGTATTTTATCATAATAATGTATTTCTGTTTTTCGTGACAAGTTGTATAGTTGTGTATAGTGTAAAGTGTGAAATTTACCCTCTGCATTTAACCCATTCACCCACATTTACTGGATCTATCATATATGGCTGTTGAGCTGAGCTTTTTGAATGCTCTTTGTAAGGATGGCATACATTTATGGTGATAAAACGAATGCTGTCCAACAATTACATTTTTTTATTGCGATGAATGAATCACAATTTTTTATGCAAAATTCAATCATTAATTCAAAAGTAGTGTATTGTGCACTCCTCTTTTAAAAGTACTGCTATATCACAGAAGTGCAAAAAGTACCTTGTTATAGGAAAACAAGGTACCCTCCAAATGGAGCCATTATAGATTTATAGCCATTATAAGTCCCCCGTGAAAAACAGCCGTGACATAGAGCATATTATTTGCCTATTTCTCATCATTATCAGTGTTATAAACTGAATAAGCAGCATGAATAGATAAACTGCTTATAAGTCAATATTTTGATTAAAAATAATTTTCTCTGATTAAAGGGGGCTTCAATGGAGCATATTCGGCAGAGTAATGTGAATCGATAGACTCTGCTGTTGATTTGCTCTAAGGTAGCATTTTTCGACAAGGCAGAATAAATCTTCAGAACCCCCATGGTTGTGAGCCACAATCAGAATAGTACATCAGGCACCTTCTGAGCAACAGCAAGTTAACAGTTATAAATCTGTTGTTGTTTTTTTCTGAACAAGGTCCAGCAGAAATATTTGCTTTTATTTCCTTTTATGAGGGAGCAGCAGAAAAATTCTGTAATGTAGTAACATAACCAGCACTATAATCATCACACAAGTACTAACGTATCTCAGCTCTTGTAAATCAGGTAAAACAAGATGTTCCAAGTGGCCTCAGGTTATGCATGTAAAATAACATTGTGGAATATGAAAATAATGTAAATAAGATTATATTTTAGCCACCCCTTCTAAGGAGATCTAAATGGATAATATTTTCATTTCTCTGGCAAGAAACTGGTTCACTCCCTCTGGCACTCCAATTTTTATGCTGCTAGTTACAACACAGTTGCAGCCTACAGAGAGCTGTGAGAAACAGAAAATTTGATAAATGATAAGAATTTGTCTGGGATAAAACAAGTGTTTTTATTTATATACCCAGATAAGGTTTCTTTTTCTTCAGATGTTTATGCAAGTGTTTGTCCATTTCATGTTTGGTATTTCTTCTACAATCTTCTTTGTAGAAGAAATACCTCTATAAATGGTGCAAAAATTGCAGCACACTCACAAGTCCAAGAATACCAACTCCTCTTTAGATCCTGGTAATTACCAGGGCAGAGACACGGTCAGTGAGAAACCTGATGTCCCTCTGTGTGATTCAGGATCTGGAAGAACTCCAGGCCTTTGGAGAACTCTGAGATAAAAAAGAGATTGGGACTTAATGAGCAGCTCCATATCACACTTCACTGAGGCTACAACAAAGCCATAAATCAGCCAAACTAGAAGTGGGGCCAGTTAGTAATTACGCATCTATGGTTTAATATACCAGGTTAGATGGTTTTAATATGCCAGGTTAGATGGACAAAGCTCAGCTGTCTGTAGAAAGAGAGGCAAAAGGGCAGCAAAAGGGCATTTGTTCAGGGCCGGGCTTCTGGGATTTGGAAGCAGAGAATGATTGCGTTGGAAGACTTGTTCTTTGGCCATTTTTTCTGCTTAGCTTTCTATTTTTCCAATCCCTCCATGCCTCACTGCAGCACTCAATGTGTTACTGGATTTACAGCAGAGACTTCCCAAAATGTCACATGAAATGTTACGCCTTCTAGTCTTTACGGTCAGTGTGTGACCTCAGACTTTTTGCAAGTGCAAGGCAATCCTAAGAAATGATGACAATAGACTTGACCAGTAATCGTAGAAAATATGCAAGGCAAGACAGTGTGCAAAATATATTTTGTGTGAATGTATGTATATTGACTATAGAAGTGATTAATGTACACTTGGGGAGGTTTCTCAAAAATAAACATGAAGGCCCAATCTGTGATTGGTTTCTATACACAGCTCACTATATGTGCAGTTTGGGGAATAATCCAGTCTCACTCATGGATATTTTATCACTTGTGTATAGGAAGCATGGTTGTTGTCTTAAATCTTTGTTGGGTTTTGGTTTAAAGACAGAATTCTATGCACACCCTTGTACTGAGTCAGTTAAGAGTAATCAAAGAATGCTTGCCTTGGAACTGACAAAAATGTCAAATAGAAATCTTTAAAAATAACAGGATATGATGTGATTTTGTGACTTTGCAAGTACATTTACATTGCATTTCTTATTCTGTCCACAGATCGTAAACATCCATTTGTCGAGATCCACTCTACAAAACTGTTGTTTGTGTATAAAGATGAAAAAATGCTGGTGGTCCCTTGCAGAACAACATCTCCAAGTCAAAATGTCACTTTAAAAACAGTAAGTATTTTGTGCACTGTGGTGTTTGTTAATGTAACTTTTATGGTACTTAGTCTTCTTTTACAATCTCAAGACTTCCTCTATCAGGCACTGATTTAAGAGGGTTTTAGGATATCCTGATGTGCAGTACTTGGCCACTCTGAGCAGAGGAATGTGATATACTCATATGGGTATGACTTGTTGCAGAAGAAGATTTGTAAATTTCAAAATAGATGAGTGTTGGATGAGTGCATGGGACCATGGGCATCTCTCAGGTTCTCACACCCTTCAAACCCAAGCATGCGGATGTGGACAGGGACAGGGACAGTGGCAGAGGCCTGGGGTAGCTCAGTGTGAGCCAAGGAGTCATCCTGTCTGTATCCTGTAAGAATAGGAAGGTGGTCGTAGACTCCACCCCAACCCAGAATAGAATATGTGAGCTATAAATATGACACACTGTTTGATGCATAAAACATAGGAAATACAGGTAGGAAAAAACAACGGAGCCAAAAGAGGTCATTAAGTACATATTCCTGTAAAGGGATTTGGGAATAGCAACCGGGTCCTGTTGGCATGCGTTGCACCACACATGGCAATGATCTCTACTGCTGTGCCTCATGGTACCTTGCCATTGATAAACATTTCTCATTCAGATGGAACAGATATTTGTGCGACCTTCCTGCTACTGGAACATCTGCTTCAGTCATCTTGCATACTTCCTTCCTTACATCTTTTGCTAACATTGTTTTAGGGTCATGGAACAAATAAAAATAAGTGAAATTATTTCGGAGATTTGGATATAATCAAACACATCTACATTCTGTTTTTGTTTGTTACAGAATAAAAAATTAGCTGCAGTCATGGCATAATTCATAGGTGTTTTCTTTTTTAATAGACAATTCTGGCACTTACAGACAAAAATTTCAGACACATATAAGAAATATAAACTAATGGAAGACTCTCTTTTAGTCACCCCCAATGTCAAACTCTACAAGAGAAAAGGTCCTATGGGACCCAAAAGTGGGTTTCCAGATGCCAACAGCGGACGAGTGGTACTCCATGCTTGAATGTGCAACAAGTGTGGACAACATGGAAGTCCAATCAACCTACATTCCATTGGCCCGCAGTGAGTGTTTTTGAGTAAAGATTTCAATGCAATTATAAATAGGTATATGTAAAGGGAAAAAGTATTTGTCTTCGTACTTGCATTTGTATTCATGTAAAATTCATAATGCCACCCCAAAATCTACACCTGAACTTGATTTTGTGAACGGGGGGTGGGGGGGATGGGATT